>VUQG01031879.1:0-16021 GCA_015106755.1 Etia nguti | reverse complement strand
CCATTTAATTAAAAAAAATCTTAAAAAAAAAAAAAAAAAAGAAAGAACTAAATTTACATGACTGGATATGATCCATCTTTGAAATATACATTTTCTGTTTTATTTGTTTTTATTTTCTGGAAAAAAAAATGAAGACCAAGTTAAGTGTGTTATTTAGATTCTGAGTAAACAATGCTTTACAAGCACGTACAAGCAATGTGAGAACAGTAAAGTAAAAAAGCAGAAATGTCAAGAACATGCAAATAACCCAAAATCTGTCTTTTGTTTAGGTTTAAGGTTTGATTAACGTCCACTCATTAGACATAAGTACTATAAATTCACTGCACCTCAGTGCTGCATGGAAAGTGAAACTGCGCAGTCCTGCTGACATGATCACCCTCTTTCACTCCATCAGTCCACATTGGCACAGTTACACAATTTCATAAGTAAAACAAAGAACACTGGGTAGTCACCCTATCATTACAGATAATACCTTACCCAATCAGGCTATTTAATATTAACAAAATGAAAGCGCTTATTTAAAATCAAAATTTGTCTCCTAATTTAAAGGTTTCAAACTCATTTAGTTTTCTGTATTGATAATAGGTCAAACTGAAAGAACATTGCATGTTTAATAAAGTGCAAATATTTTCTCCATACTGATGCAATCAAAAATACACCTGGGTGTTCACCGCTTTAACCTTCACAATGGTATTACAATTTCACAACAAAACTAAGATTGTGTGAACAATTTCAAAGCACTTTTTTCTCTCTTCACTTTCTTTGAAAGTGAATATTTTCTGTGCATTTTTCAAAGTCTGAGATAAAGCCTATCTGTGTGAACAGCAGATCTCCTGTCCACTCTTCTGACATCCTGCCTTAAGGGAACAGAGGTGTGCAACACAATAGTCCTGCAGAGGCCAGAGACATATTATTGCCATCCCACAAACCTGACAACCTCTCTTATGCCAGTCTCATCTGTGCTATATGTTACGCCTATGTTGTTCCCACATGATTCAGTGGATAAAGTTGCCCATCTGGTGCAATTTGAGCAGAAGGTTGTGCGTAACGTCGAATGTGGTGAAACTTATCCCCACTGCAACGGGCCCTTTCACCCAGTTCATGCTCAGGCCTTTGTACAGTCCGCGTATAACTCCCTCGTGAGTCACGATCTCACGCATGGTTCGCAGAATCGTGCTGTACGATGAACCAGTAACCCCGGCTGTCTGCATGCGCCGACGTACCACATCCAGGGGGTACGAAGCCGACTGTCCAATCAGGCCTGCGCAGGCACCGAAGGCCAAGCGCTCATAAGGGTAAGGCTGGGATCGCTTTGTCTTCTCTGAATTGAGAAAAACAACAACAGAAAAATGCATGACAGAATGGATAAATGAAAAACAGTGTATGCATGTTTTCTACTTTACTGATTTGAAACGAAAAAGCCTCAATGATCAGTACCTGAATGTAATTTTTTGAGGGTCTCGTAGGTAAAGAAAGTAATTCCTGCATATGGGATAACACCTAAAATAGTGGGGGTGAAGCCTCTGTAAAGTGTCCTAACACCCTCCTCCTGGGAGATCCGCACAAAGACGTGCATGATGTTACTGTACCTGTTGAGGGAACACATGGTAGGCAGGACATCATTTACCAAACTGACACAAACCTTTTTGTGTTGTGTGATACTGTAACATTCAGCAAACAATATGAAGTGTGCTTCATCCATTCCACTGGGAAAGACACGGAGAGGTGCACTTTTACATGTTATCACAATTGTTAGGTACTTACATTTCTCTGGCAGTGACTGCCATCCTGGCTCGTACCATGTCCAGTGGATAGGTAAGCATAGCAGCAGTTGTACCAGCCAGAGACCCAGCCAGGAAACGTGGAAAAGGAGGCAGAGCTCTGAAAAAACCAGGATAACAGTATATAGACAGAATGAGCAAAGTAAAATAAAAGAAACACACTAATAATGCTAGAGGCTCTCTGATGCTGTATTTCAGCACTGAAATTTTGAATTTGACGACGTGTCGGATTTGACAACACTCCATTAAGAGTTTCAAGATAGATTGTCAGTAATAAGAACCCAATAACAAACAAAGTGAGTGATTCATACTGACATCTGCAGAATCATCCTGCTAGCACAGCTAAAAACTAGACTGGCTTATGGTGTATGGATATAAATTGCTTACTCACTTGCCCTGGAAGCCGTAGCAGCTTCCCAGCAGTCTTTTGTACTGTTCATGTGAGCAGAACTGGATGGCAGCATAGGGCATGACCCTCACCATGGTCGCAGAGTTTCCCCTCCACAGACTGAACAGCCCACCCTCCATGTATGTAGAATAAATGACCCTGAAAGCCTCCTAGGTTAGGAACAAGGGTACAGACCGGTTATGTTTTCCACACCTAATCATCTTATCATGATCACAATAATGATATTATATAGTCAAGTTAACCAAGCTTACAAAAATGTGCGCAAACTTGTGAATAAAATACATTTGAGACAACGATAACACTTTGTGCCTGAATGTACCAGAGACTAAGGAGATGTTTTAACATTATTTACTTTGCATGTTTTTGTGCTACCCAAATCAAAAATACTCAGCTAATGTTTTAAAATGAAGAAAAGCAAGCAACTACTCCTATGCAAAAATCCACGACACTCCTTTGTTTGATATTTGTATTTTCTTATCACTACATTCATGAATTAACCTGCGTAAATCTGCAACTTATCAGTTCCTGACTTGCTGATAGGACAGACGCCTGAACTCACCTTAGCTGAGAATCTCTTTGAGGACACTGTGAATAAACACAGAGACGCAGTGAACCTCAGGGTTATTAAAAAAAAACAAAAAAAACCACACACACACAGTCTCCCACATGAGCTAAACATCTATTAAGAGGATTAGTAATTAGTCAGGAACACTTAGCAAGAAAACTCTGGTACAGACAGAAAAACAGTGGCTGCATTTATGGTGACACCTAATTCACAAAACAGGTGTTAAGTGCCAGCCTATATTCTTTCCATATTTGCAAGTGAACTTTATTTTGGAGTGTCACACTTACCTTGGAAAATTATTTTGGTGCGATCCAGAGGTGCAATAACTGTTTTGGCGACAGCTCCGGCAAACGCACCACACAACAGGGATTCCAGAGCGGACCAGCTAGGCCTCATATCCTGTTTGAAAATATTTTGTTATTTAGTGCTGGCGTTACCATAACTTACCATACCTTCAAAATATTACGCTGGCTATTAATTGAGGACCAAAAAAAGTAAGTTTAATTGTTTATCTGGGTTTATTTAGCTTTCTAATCCTCATGAACTGCATCAGAAACATCACATGTTTATCAGCATGTAGGCTCCCACGTTTATGTGACAGCAGAAATCCGCATTTTGATTACAGGCACAAAAATTTCAGAGTTATGAAAGAATCATAAAAGGAAACAATTCACTGTAGCTGTTTGTGTGTGCGAGACCCTGAAGTAAGTGGGACAACTGAACCCAATAAACACTCCCAACTGATAAGAAGAGTGTGTGTGCTGCATTGTTACTATGATGATTGCAGATTTAACTGCTGTAAATTAAACTTAGCAAATAAAAATAAAAATCTGTTTTTCAGGTTCAGTATTTTAAAACTGGCTTTGTACTGGTGTTCAATGAGGAAACAAAAACTTTAGGCTGTTAAAAATCCCCTATTACAACAACCCTAACCATGTGAAACTATTGTAAATATGTATAAATATTCTGGTTACTCAATATTATCCACTGCATTGCTTTGTAAACAAAGGCCAGCTTTGGATTAGGTGGCACCTCTCTGCTATTTAAAGCACGTAGCAGAAGACACTTGTCCTTCAGATGGAGTTATAAGGAAGACTGTACTAGATTTCACAATAACAACAGCACTTCCGTATAACTGAGCTGGATTTGAGAGAGTTGCAAGGCATGTTTTGTTTCAGGTTTTATCATAATCATAAATGAATCTTTTATTGATTTATTTTCGCAGCTGGTGCCTTTTGAAAAACAAATGCTGCTGTAATGCTCATCACCTGATGTGACAGACAAATAGATGACAGGCAGGATGTGATGATCACAGACTGTAAAAAATATCAGTTTTTATACAGTTTTAAACGTGTTTATATACAGTCATTAGGCTTGATATGGACTCATATTTTGCCTCTTCTTCTGTAAACAAGATGACTCCAACTTTAAATGCCAACCACACCCTGCCATGCTCAAACACGCCTGTATCATCAATCACCTGTGTTCAAGTTTAAGGTATGAAGAGAAACAAATCCTCACCTTTGCTTGGCTGGCTGGTGGCAAAGTCAACACAGTGGCCTGAGCCACTGGCAGCCTGTGCTGACGGTCCTGCAAACGATGGGCCATGTCTCCCCTTCAAGGGTTACCAAAGCTGCCAAACACCCGACTGCTCATTCAATAAAGGAAACAAAACACTGCAGACAAAGAGAAATATAGAGAAAAATGTCAAGGATATTACAGTTGAGTTCAACACTACACAGCCCCTTGTGTCGCAGTCCCTCTCTATATGTACTTGACGCGAGTACGTGCTTGCACGCACGCCCATGTTCTGCACAAACAGTCTGGCTTGTAAACAGAGTATTGCATTACCGAAGATCGATCCATCGCTATTCTCCATCACTGATCTAACTAATACTAATCATCACACTTGCTGATTATTCTCTAAAACTGACCCAACAACTTAGTGACCGCACCTCGAATCAAACGCATAAACTGCGTCTTATCCATACAAACAGTGCATAAACAAGCTTGTGTAACCTCTGTGCAGTTAAATCTATTTGCACGACGACTGATTATCTCATTTGTTACCTTCGTCTGTGTTCAAAAAGGACTCCGTGTTTGGAAATCTTCGACGTGATAAATCAGTCTGACCTGGTCTCTGATGCACACATGTGTTGTGTTCTCGCACAAACTTGAACCTGGAACACGCTTCGAGGTCTTTCTGCACGTCTTCTCACAGTGTTGACGTTTCTGGAGATGGCTATTAAAAAAAAATACACAAGTGTCAAGCAGTGCAAAGGGTGTTAATCCTTTACAAACGACGTCTGGGCGAAAACTGCACTCGGAGCTGCACTCTGCTTCTACGCAGGAGATTATTTGGGCTTTTCAGCGTCTTAAAGAAAAATTGGGACGGCTTATAACACTATTTTGACTACAATACCCAAGAACTAATATCGGTGTTGTAGTAAAGTCTCGCGAGAATGACCACAAAATTGGGTTGCCAGGTTTTGCCAACATTTTAATAGTCACTACATTTTTGTACATTGTGTACATTTTCTTTGTTTTGACGTTTAAATTCTGTTACAATCATTTTCTTCATCGCCTTAGTGTCCCGTTTAATTCAGGTTAGTGGAAAAAAAAAGTTTACATTCTTCAAGGATATTTATTTACACTGCTCGGTTTACCTGACTAACAGGCTCAAACACATAAAAAACTAACACAAAAGGCAGGAAATAATCAAATGTGCTACATGGAAATGGGCTCAAATACTTATAACAACTCCAAATTGATTGATTAATTAAATAATTTGTCTACTGATCAGACGATCCTCCCAGGAAACAACTTACATCCTAAATAACTTACTGCATGTCACCTAGAAGAAATATTTATTTTATGTTCTGAGTGTTGTGAGTTCACATGGGAGCTTAGACTAGCTGTGTTTGGTATGTGAAACCATTCTTTGTCAGGCACAGGGAAAGAAAACTTAATATATTGAAGAAGAGTAATATATCATGAGTTACAGCCTGATATTGATATTTAAGCGACGTTGTCTTACGTAAAATGCATTTAGATAAAGTATTTGACTAATAATAAACTCATCGTGATTTTAGTTAGTAGTCAAACATAATTTAAGGTTTACTACACAGAGTAAACGCCAACAGGAGTAGTGAGCAGCTCTTTCTACATGGCCGAACCTGGCAACCCGCCAGTCTGGCCGTAGAGCTGAAAAACTTGTTGTTGTCTGGGAAAATGGCGTCAAACGTAGAGGCCCCGGAGCGCTGGTACCTCGCCCTTTTAGGCTTTGCGGAGCATTTCCGAACCTCCAGTCCGCCCAAAATACGACTCTGTGTGCACTGTCTACAGGCCGTGTTTCCGTTTAAGCCCCCGCAGAGGATCGAGGCTAGAACACATCTTCAGCTGGGCTCGGTTCTCTACCACCACACCAAGAACAGCGAGCTGGCCCGCAACCACTTGGAGAAAGCGGTGAGGGACGTTTGATCTGGGAAAGAGCGGGGATGCTGCGGAGAAGGGGACGGGTGTAGGCCGCAGGGAGCGAAAACGGTGAACGGCGGAAGTCTTTAAATCGCTGTTTATTCAGGAAGGTTTGATTCGTAAAGGGATGAAGAAATAACGTCAGTTCGTGTCTGATTTGATGAGCTGTTTGTTAGATAGCCGTCCGAGTCTTAGACTTTCGCTCTTTCTTTGCTGTTAGCTTAAAAAGCTACCATCAGCGTTTAATGTTGTCAGAAACGACAGCAAATGCGACGCCGCCAACAGTTTCTGTCTTTTTCTTTGCAGTGGTATATATCTCAGCAAGTTCCTCAGTTTGAAGATGTCAAGTTTGAAGCTGCCAGCATTTTGTCAGAACTCTTTTGCCAACAGGTAAGCCATTCTAATTCAAGGTAAGGTCATTATAATGTTGTTGTTTTTTTTTACTGCTTACCTTAGGACATATTAATTTCTGTATTTAAAAACAGATATGCCTTGTGGTCTTTGTTATTGGCTTTTAACTATTGATCCTGCAAATCGATTTTCAGAATTTGGTGGACTCTGCAAAACCCCTGCTGCGCAAAGCGATCCAGATTTCACAACAAACACCATACTGGCACTGCAGATTGTTGTTCCAGCTGGCGGTATGTATTAAGTACAATGAGTATGAATGTTTCCCTCTAGGGTATTTCTTCACTCATGCGAGATATTTTCATAAGCAGGTATAATAGTGTTCTCTTAATATTAATAAACCTAATAAATACAGTATGAGAGCTGTTTGAACTATTTTGGTTAGATTTTATTGGAGTCTAGAGTTTGTGTCTATAATGGAAAACTGAAAACGTCCCAGTAGATAACTGTGTTCATTCATTGTTTTCATTTATTCATAGTTTTTTAATTGTGTCTCTTAGCAACTTCATACACTGGAGAAAGACTTGGTGTCAGCATGTGACCTTTTGGGAGTTGGAGCTGAGTACGCCCGAGTAGTGGGCTCCGAATATACCAGGTAAATAGATGGTCCTGTCTTCTGTTAATTGCATTTAAGACTTTGAGCGGGTAACTGGAGGTTTCTTAGGTCTCTTAAAAAGTTTAGTCATGAGGAAGTTGACTATGAAACTCTTGACAACACAGCTGACACAGTCCTACTTTGCCACAGGCGCTGGTGTGAAATAGAGGAAATGTCATACATGTTTGTCAGATTTTTATATTTAAACTGTATGTTTGCGTTCAGCTTATTTTGATCATGTAAACAATATACAGGAGTTCATTTAGCAAAGAAAAGGAAAAAAAGTGCTATTCAAAATAATGCCAAATACATTTCATAATCGCTTAACCTGTTCTGATTCACTTCCATATTTCGTCAGACATGGAAACAGATATTGTGTTAAGAGAAATAAAGTATTAGTGAAGTAAGGAAACAAAAATCAGATTGTCTGTCTTCTTAAAACTCACCTGACTTGTTCTTGCTTTGTAGGGCATTGTTTCTCCTTAGTAAAGGAATGGTGAGTCTTTTGTCATACTTCACTTTGAACGGTTATACAATTGTAATACACACTATCTTAAATAGAGCATACAATAACAGTTTGTTTTGTTGTTGTTTTGTTTCAGGGTTTGTTTGTTTTTTAACACAATCCTAATGGCATTACAGTGCAAGTTAAAATAAGCATAAAGCATTTTTGTGCAGTTTTTATTGTGTTAATATTCTCCAAT
The DNA here is from genome assembly GCA_015106755.1 of Etia nguti. NCBI lineage: Eukaryota > Metazoa > Chordata > Actinopteri > Cichliformes > Cichlidae > Etia > Etia nguti. Next base: position 8,085 of record VUQG01031879.1, on the reverse strand, counting down.
CTTCTAGTTGCTGCTAATGGAGAGGAAGCTTGGGGAGGTCCATCCTCTTCTCACACTATGTGGAACTATAGTGGAAAACTGGCAGGGAAACCCAATCCAGAAGGAGTCTCTGAGGGTCTTCTTCCTTGTGCTACAGGTCACACACTACCTAGATGCTGGACAGGTAAGAGGAAATTGTGTTAAGCAAAAGACTTGGAAAACCAAGGCTTGTTACTCTGCAATTATTCTGTTATCTGAATAAATGTGGAGGGAGCCATAACTTCAACTTCAGTGGTTATTAGGACATAAAAACTGTGTGTATCGAGTCATCTGTTACATTTAATTAAAAACTAGTTGATAAGGTTTAAAAGCTTGTTAAAGCCTTACTAAACTCTCAGTCCTGAATGCTGACATGATAAGTGTTTCTGGCTTATCCACCAGAGCACTGGGATAAGATTCATTTAATGGTTACGGTAAATACGCTAAATGCTTCAAAGAGGTATGACGGATATTGATGAACATTTCCAGGTGAAGAGCGTGAAGCCGTGTTTGAAGCAGCTGCAGCAGTGTATCCAAACCATCTCCACACTCCACGATGATGAGATTCTGCCGAGCAACCCAGCTGACTTGTTCCACTGGCTGCCCAAGGAGCACATGTGTGTCCTCGTGTATTTGGTAATGGCGCGTTTCTTTCCATAACTTGAAATTCGCTTAAAGTTGTAACCTCAGCATGACTTTTAGAGCTTGTAAAAGCTTTCCAACTTTTAATGCATATAGTCCATTTTGGTCGTCCTGCAGTTTATGACCCTGTTTACACTTGGCTTTAAGTGCAAACAGGGTCATTCTGATGTGACTGCATCTTGGGGAGTCGCAGCACAGATGGGTTTCATAAAAGTGTAAATTACCTCAAATATGCATATTTTATATTCGCTTCATTTACTTAAACCATTTGCCAGAGTGGACTGGGACACGTGTAACCGTATACATTTTGTAGTATAAACACTATTAAGTCTCCAAAAAAGACATAGGAAAATACGTGATAAATGTGGGCTCTAATGATCCTTTTTTATCTTGTGCTGCACTCCTTTGGAAAGTTGCAAAATTATTTATTTTAGAAATTTGATTACCAATAAGTCTAGTCCTTGACCAGTGACAGCCAGACGTTAAAACTCCACAGGAAAACTCTTAACGCGTCAGTGGAACACATGATAGCGAGAGGTTTAAATGTTCTGTCTGCTTGTGGTCAGATGGCGTGAGATCGTTAACAGTCCAAGGCAGACATCTGCTGTAAAATGTTTTTCAGCTGCTGACACAGATATTTCCAGCTAGTTTGCAGGTAATCTGTAGCTTGAATTTGCAGTGGAAACGCAACTACATTTAAAAATGTAGATATCAAAAGCGTAGAGCTTGAAAGCTTCTGGGACTACAGTTTGGGGCGGGGGTCAACTATTGTGGGAGCCCCATGCAACACCATGCTTCTCACTGGGAGAGTCATGGTTGTGTATTAACCTTTTGGGAAGGTTAGCGCTTTGCAAGGGATTTGACTGTAGTGTTAACTGTATTTTCTTTTCATTTTACAGGTGACAGTCATGCACTCCATGCAAGCAGGCTATCTGGAGAAAGCCCAGAAGTACACAGACAAAGCTCTTATGCAACTAGAGAAGCTAAAAAGTGAGTTAAAAATATTCACACTGTTTATAAAACAAACAAAAAACACACCTGTACACTGCACTACAAAACACACTTTTGTAAATTTTGTCCTTTGTGTCTTTTATGCTCCAGTGTTGGACTGCAGCCCAATCCTATCTACCTTTCAAGTCATTCTACTGGAACACATTATCATGTGCCGACTCGTCACAGGCCACAAGGCCACTGCATTACAAGAGGTATATTGTTTCTGTTTCCATGGCCAGTTCTTGAGTTTTGCTGTCTATTTAAAGCAAGCTATTATGCTTCCTTCCACCTTTTATCCCTGAACTCTTCTAGTGTATCTTTACAGGATTCACTGTTCAAAAGAATGTTTTTCTTTTTTATCTTTTATTGGACCTTGGTGCAGCCCCTCTGTGCGTGCTCTATATGAAGCAAGCCATTTGAAAACCACCCTCACTTAAGGCTGCTTTTCTTCTGATTAACTCACCTGGAAACTGAGTGTGTAGAGCTGCTTGACAACTGACCTTTTGTATAAACACTGACATCATTATGTCAAATTTTGGCCATGCTTAACATGTTCATACATCGTTTTGACAGTATATGTGGCAGAAAACAAGAAAAGTACAATAGATTGACTTTAATATATGCTCCGTTAAAAAGGATATAGTCATGCCCAGTGCCTTTTAGAATCTTATTTTTGTTGCAGATTATATTTAAAAAATAATTTGCATATCTAAATGATCCTGTGAAAATGAAGTCTCTGTTCTGTCCCTCTAGATTTCACAGGTGTGTCAGCTGTGCCAACAGTCCCCCAGGTTATTCACCAACCATGCTGCTCAGCTTCACACACTATTGGTGAGCATTTTCAGCCAAAGCCCTTTTTGAAGTTGTCTAAACTCTGTGCTTAATGAACGTAATCAGTGTTACCAATACCATATAAGACAAAAGCTACAGAACACAGCTTCGTATTTAAGGAACTGTAAAAATAACTTGCAGGAAAAAAAGCTTTAGTCTTATTCCTGTTTTGTTTTCAATAATCAGTCTAAAAGATCTCGTCTTCTGTCCTTCCCATATCACAGGGTCTGTACTGTATCTCAGTAAACTGTATGGATAATGCAGAAGCACAGTTTACTACAGCCTTGCGGGTGAGTATGTGACAATTTGTTTGTCCTTTTTGGGGGGGGGGGCGCACTCTTTCCTCAGTTACTGAAACAGTTCTCGCATCTTCTCTTCTTATAAGAAGCATTTAGACTGAACATTTCTAGGGACTCCCTGCGGGTAACTAGCTACAGGGCAGCTCCCATGAGAACTACATAGCTTACAGGTCTCTGTTATTTATTCTTATTTTCCCCCCCCCTATTGCATGTCTACCACCGATAGGAATGCTAATGTGACTTATTATCCAGTGGGTAGTTGACATAGCAACAGCTACAATAACAACAACAAGATGGGAGGCCCTGAACATAGCTGTGTGCTTGTTATTTGTCATGGGTTTGGTTATAATTACAGAGTTTGAAAGCAGATGTGTGGTTGAAAGCACCCAGTTTTTGTTCTTTTAAGCTCTCATTTAACATTAATGTTAAAAAAAGTACCTGTTCCTTCAAAAGTTTTTATAATTGTGAAAAAGTTCCTCCATTTCAAACGCTTCCATGCTGTCTTGCAGTGACTTCTTTTCTCATCTCAAATATGTCCACATGTCTTCTTGTGTTTCAGCTCACCACACACCAGGAACTGTGGACATACATTGTAACCAACTTGGCCAGCGTCTACATAAGGGAAGGCAACCGACACCAGGAGGTCAGTTTGTAATAATGAGTTACCTCTTTTAATTACATTAGTGAAATGTAGTGGGCTGTGGGTTAATTCAATGCCTGGCTGAATAAATACTTTTGTCCTGTCCTCGTAAACACAGTGTTGCCATTACTTTCTTCGTCCACCAGGGAGCACTGATGAGTTAAATTTTCAAAGGAAAAATGTTCATTCAGCATAGTTAAAACTACCGGTACATTTTATCCCAGTTCTACCACATCTAGGAGATTAAAGTCATCTCAAAAATAAACATTATGGCTTTGAGACAAAGGGGGCAATGCTTAACATCACTTCTTTTTTCTTTTTTCTTTTTTAAATTTCTTCAGCTGTACAGCCTTCTTGAGAGAATAAACCCAGACCATAACTTTCCCGTAAGGTAAGAGCCATGTTTTATGTTTAACACAAGAAAATACATGAAATAACAATATTAATTCAGACTCTGAAATATACACCCTTTGACTTCTCTCTTTTCATTCAGCTCCCACTGCCTCCGCGCTGCTGCCTTCTACATCAGGGGACTCCTGTCTTTCTTTCAGGGACGATACAACGAGGCAAAGTATGGCACACTTTTTTTTCATTGTTTAAAGCATGCACGCCCAAAAACACACCCTGCGCTGTTGCATAATTATATTTCTTTGTGTTGAAGACGGTTCCTAAGAGAAACCTTGAAGATGTCTAATGCTGAGGATCTGAACAGACTGACGGCATGCTCCCTTGTTCTGCTGGGCCACATCTTCTACGTATTGGGCAACCACAGAGTAAGACTGAATACTTGGCAAATGGGGCTAATGCTCACACTAATGGTAACCTGATAGATCTGAAGAACATGGTCACTTAAATGGAACGTTTTATCTCATGTTTTTAAATCAGAACAAAGTAAGAAAAAATGGCTTACCTGTCTAATCTCACTCCCCTTTTGCTGTTTAATGTTGCAACTGGAGCCTCATTCGTTGAACTTTTTATACATTTTGCCCATAAAAGAAACAGAATACACAGTGATAAATTGTCCTGGTTTATGAAACTGCTCTCATAATCATCGTACTTAACCAAATTTGCATGGACCCGTGACGGCCTATAACATTAGTTTGTGGCTACTGAGGCATTTGCTGGTCGATACAGAAAAGCATAGTTCTGCTTGTTAGTTGAGTCTCAGGCAAAGCAAAACAACTAACAGAGAAAGACTGCAATATGCACATGAATATTTTAAAATGGGAAATAAATGATTCAGTAATTTCTGGCCATCTCTGCTAAACATGTTTAAAAGCTGGCTCTTCCTCTGCTGATGGCTGTAGCTACAACTGTTTTAACATTTGGTTTCTTTGTAATTTGTGAGCAGAAATTAAGTCATTGTGTTGATTGGAGGGTCCTCATTACTCTTGTACAAATAAATGAACATTGCATTTTTAAACCTACCCTTTTTTGTGTGCATGTCTTCAAATGAGGACTGGCTTTGCAGTTTTTCTAAATTTCTGTCTTCTCTGTAGGAAAGTAACAACATGGTTGTACCTGCAATGCAGCTGGCCAGCAAGATCCCAGACATGTCAGTTCAGCTCTGGTCTTCAGCACTGTTGAAAGGTAGAGAATGACCTTTTCCTGTTTCTCAGTAAAACATAATTTGTTATTTTAGAGCTGCACAGATAGTCTAATCTGTGTAGACTACTTGGCAAAACATTTTTGAGTTTATGACAGTTTCTTACAATACAAGCTGTGTTTAAAGGTTTTGACCATGTGCTGTGCTTGCAGATTTGAACAAGGCTCTTGGGAACACCATGGATGCCCATGAAGCCGCCCAGATGCACCAGAACTTTTCCCAGCAGCTGCTACAGGACCACATCGCTGCTTGCAGCCTTCCTGAGCATAACCTCATCAGTGTATGTTAAAGCGACTTAGTGTCAAATTTTTCTTGCACCAAAAAGAAAAGAAGCTCCAAATCAACAAGGTTATGGCCTTAAAGGAAAATGAGAAAGACCATGATAAAAATATTTGGTATTTACGTCTGGTTAATTTGCTCAAGCTCAATATTTCTATTATTGTTCGTCTGTTGGCCAGAAATAAAAAGAACGTGCACAATGCATCTGTATGCATCAGAACTTGGTCGTGATGTAACACGAGGGATGTAGTTAAACTCAGTCTGCAGAAATATGGTGCATAAACAGTATGTTTGACTGAATTAGTTGAAAAGGTAAATCGGCGAGTCAGTGGACAAACGACAGATTACAGCTTTGAATTATTAGCTTGGTAGGGGTTGAATAGAAAAGGATCAAATGCAATAAGATCCACCAGTGAGAAACTGATTTGTGGTCTCAGTAAAACCAGTGGAGAACTGGTCAAGTGTTAGTGCTGACATGCTAATACATTATTTCACTTGTTTACTAGCAATTGAGTTAAAACAGATGAGCTCTTATTGATCACATGGCTGACATAAATCCAACTAATTTGGAAGTTCTCAAATGTTAAGTAAGAACTTAGGAACACACAAAATTTGCTATTTTTGTCAAGCTGAGTATCTCACTGATCGCTGACCACTGCTCTGGTTAAAATTGAAACATTTTCACCTGAGATTGAGCCTCGATGTGTTGCAAAACATAAAATCATGCACTAGCTTCATTCCTTTTAAATAAGTGTAACATTTAATTTTCAAGAAAAATATAATCTCCAAGTCGTTGGTGATTTGCTGAAGAGCTGTGCTTTTCATCCTGTATGTTTATTGGATCTTTCAGTAAACATGATAGATGGCTTTAGAGCTCTAGACACATACAGGGAAAAAGAAAAAAGAAAAGTCTTTGAGACAGTGTAATTCTTGTCGTGTTATTATACACTAAAATATTATCACTTGTACATTAACACTTTATTTTACTCAGCAGATTTCATTGGTGACTTTCAAGAGATCTGTTCTAAAACGTTTAAACAGTGACCTTGGATATGATGCATAATGGCCTTTTCGAGGCTAGATGCTGTGGTGTATGGCTGCATTAACGGTTTACTTCTGTCTCTCTTTCAGTGGACTGATGGCCCCCCTCCTGTCCAGATCCAAGCCCAAAACGGTCCAACCACCAGCCTTGCAAGCCTGTTATAAGGAACCTCCTTACTAACATGTGACTGATGCTAAATTATCACAAGCAGCAAATTGATCCCTGCCAACCCGCTATCCAGACCACTGTAGCTTAAAAGGATTTTAACAGATGACAGTTTGGGCCTTCACTTTATCAGCTTCTGGAGATTTCTCCCTGATTGACTGCTATTATATTTTTTAATGTAGAAAAATTACAACTGCAGTTGTACAGGTATTTCACGCTCTCTGTTGATTAAAGGAGTGAAGGACACATGGTAAAAGGCTTCTTTGCCCTTCACTACGTTTGCCAGGACTCTTTTCCATTTGCTGGAAAAACCAGAGGAGAGATGTGGGCAGAAAAGAAATGTAGAAGAAATTAATTTATTCATCTTGCTATTTTTGTAACTGTTGGTAAATATTTTACATCTTGCCTTTTTTTGTATGGATAATGGTTTTTTTTGTTTCTTTGTTTTTTCTTGCATGAAAGTTACTGATGCAGATTCTCCCTGTATGATAGTTTTTGACCTGCTAACAATAAACTCTTGGTAGATAACTTTTTGCACAAAATACACAGTAGGAAAAAAATAGAAACCTTGTAATTTATTTTCACAGGATGATAATTTCAAAAAGTTTCCTTCTGAAAATTGACAGTATACATTGCTGTAGGACACTGCGGAATCCACTGTGCAGAAGATGCTTGGTCTGTGAACGAACAGTGTTTAAATACTTGTAGAATTTATGTGATTTGGTGGCCACGAGGTTTGCCACATGCAGTTTAAAAAAAACAACACATTAAGCAATGTATTTTTGGAAGGTGCATAATATATAAATTCCCGTAGATGTATTACTTTTTACAAATCATGTTTTAAATTTTGGAGCCTTCAATAATCTTCAGATATCACAAAAAAATTTATTTTATTTTGTTCTATTTTAATTTGTCTTGATAGTTCCACTAAGGGGTTTCTTTACAGTATGTTTGTATAGATTTGCCACTTGTTGAACCTTTTATTGTACAGTGACATTTTATAAAGTCAATTTAGTAAAGTGTGATATGTATTATTTTAGCTAACCTGTGTAGGTATCTTGATGCTTGGTATTTAAAGCACTCTGTAAGGACACAGTTTAAGCTTGAGTACTTGCTATGTTCTATCCAGTTCCTATGTTTTTAATTCTTACATTGTTTTCAATAATTTTCCAATAAAAATAAGATTGAAATTTTGTAATTGACTGTTTTACCTCACTTTGTAGACATTACGTTCATTGACTTATGCTGCTACAAGTCCTGGGTGTGCTAGAGTTAATTGTGTTGAATTGTAATACATTGTTTGCATAATTTACAGTGGCTTGCAAAAGTATTCGGCCCGCTTGAAGTTTCTCACATTTTTGTCACATTACAGCCACAAACATGAATCAATTTTATTGGAATTCCATGTGAAAGACCAATACAAAGTGGTGTACACGTGAGAAGTGGAACAAAAATCATACATGATTCCAAACATTTTTTAACAAATAAATAACTGAAAAGTAATTATTCAGCCCCCTGAGTCAATGCTTTGTAGAACCACTTTTGCTGCAATTACAGCTGCCAGTCTTTT
>VUQG01031869.1:11066-46142 GCA_015106755.1 Etia nguti | reverse complement strand
TGACACGTGTTGTGCTTATTGTAGGTGTGGACCAGTGCATACAAAAGTTTCTGGATGTGGCTCGGCAGACTGAGTGCTTCTTCTTACAGAAAAGGCTTCAGCTGTCCGTGCAGAAACCAGAGCAAGTGGTGAAAGAGGTAAACTATTGCAGTGAATTGGGTCCACTTATGTTTCCAATAAATTTCCTTGTTATTTGTGCAAAATAAAATAAACAACTAGTCATGAATGTATGTATTATTCATTTTTCTCAATTTGTCAACTTGTCCTCTCACTTCAGGATGTGTCAGAGTTACGTAATGAGCTACAGAGAAAAGAAATGCTGGTTCAGAAGCACTTGACGAAGCTGCACCACTGGCAACAAGTGCTCGAGGATGTGAGCGGTCAGCATCGTAAACCCTCAGACCTTCCCCCTCCTGGACCGCTGGCCTTTCTGGAGCAGGCCTCTGCAAATCTGCCCCCTGCCCCTTTAAAGCCAAACTAACACACCACATGTACAGTCACATCATTTGAAACTGCCCCGCTCTCAAAATGTGCTGTTATGCATCCAGTGTGTGTAGTAAACCGCTTGGAAACAGCAAAGCAGTCGCTTGCCAAAATAATGACTTATGGTCTGGAAGGTTGGGATTGACCTGAGTCCGTCAAGGCTGGCTGGAGATGACACAGAAACAAGATATGTGAGCTTGAATTCATCAGTTGTGCATGCTTCATTTGAAGAAATGGGCAAATAAAGTCTGTATTTGAAGGACAGCAGTGTAATGTGACTGTATCTAAAGCGAAGAGCACTTTCCTGCAGAAGTGTGGGGAGGTTATTGCAATGTTTCTACTGTTTTTTCTCTGTCTTTTGACTTATGTAAATATTTTCATTGTTGATTTTTTTTTTTAACTGTAAAAATAAAATTTGAGAGTTTCTGAAACTATACTGAAGTCTTAATTATTTTTTAACAGAGTGCATTATGTGATATGGTGATTGAAACAGGTTGGACTTCGCCCTGTAAAATTCCCACGGTGCACTCCTCGGGTTTATTGGTGGGTCACAAATGAGTAGTACTCATCCTCTAAAAGTAGCTTTGTGTCGTCTTCTGATAAAACACTGAACCGAGCCTTTGGTGCAAACCAGAGGGTCAGTGTGTAAATGGCATGAAAGGATAAAAACAATGGGTTGTAGCATTTTGGTTCAGTGTTGATGTTCCTTTAGAAATCCCTCAGTTTTGTGGAAATTAAGTATTACATCAATAGAACCCACACGAGACTGTAGCTCAAATGACATAATTTACAAATAAATTATTTGGAATGTCCTCTGTGTTTACATAAAAACAAAATAACATTGTTATCTTGTCATTTTGGTTTAAACAAATCTACCTGCCAACAGCTTTTATTCCAGGTCACCACTACACTGAGTCAGTAGTGAGTACAGAGCATTATGAAAGCGTGTTGTCTCTGATGTAATTGGTGTCTTCACACCACAGCAGATTTGTTCTGCTCATTCTCACAGCTCTTGCATGTTCACAAACAGTACAGCCAGGCAAAATATCCTCACAGATGGTGCTCTGAGGACAAAGATTTCTATATACGGGTCTGTGGTCCTGACATGAAGAAACCTGGATTTTAAATGTAATGCTAATGTGTTTCATTAGCAGTTATCCACTCTTTTAGTACAGTTTCTGATTGACATGGACTAGATTTAACATGTTTTACAGTGTGTACTGTTATGTACGTCTAGGGGTGGCCAGACCATAACATAAGGGTGATCCATCCCCTTCCGACCCCAAGCAGCACATCACACAATTAGTACTGTTTGATGGTGATTTATTTACAATGAGTAGATTTAAAAACAAAGAAAAGGAGCGGATTATAACTTCGGGGCGGACCTAATGCCAAAATAACAAACAGAAGGAGCCTATCTCAAGGATAAATCAAGCTTACCTACTCAAAAGAATATAACCACACAACCGCAACTTCCCTCCTTAACTGACAAAAACATGAGAAAACTGTAATCAAAGAAAAGGGCAGTCCACCCATACATGCGCCTGTATCAAAGAAACATGGCTAGAATGGAACGCAAAGTCTGCCGGTTGGGATGGGCCGAGGATGAATGACTGGCCGTCCATGGCGGTGTCATCTTATGCGTTGTCTCCAGGTCATTAGCCAATCCGTATGGTCCTTCCCCTGGATCCACCAATCAAGGAGAGGCACCTGCACACTCAGATTTACATATGAGACAACATTACGACAACAGTCGTAACAGTACCTAATGCAGGCAGATATCTAAATTGACAGAAAGTCAGACTGAAAAACATAAACTCTCATGTATGTCAATTTTTGACTTCCTAAGACATGACTTAGGAGAGAAGAGCAGAACATATTAGTCACAATGATGAGATATATGAGTATTCGTGGGCAGGTTTGCAAGATACACAAAGAATTACTAGATAATGAAGCAATCAGTCTCAATCAGATCTCATCGTGCAGCATGACAATAGCCCCAGGCATGTACTGCTGTATACGGGTTCTGAGTAAGTATCCAAATAATGAAATAAAAGTAAACTGATAAGTGAGAAATATGATGCTAATGAAACAAATTTTGACTTACAAAGTAAAATGCTAAAATAAAACTTTGTGCTTGATGATAAATAAAAGTATGTTTTGCAATCCTATGTTTAAATTAAATTAAATTAAAAATAGGGTCAAAATTGTGACTTACTAAGAACAGAATAACAAGAATTTAAGCCAACAGTGTAAGATATAAAGCTAAAAGACATAGAAAAGAATAAAATAGAATAGAACTTTATTGTCATTCAAATTGTGGGTGCTCCACATCAACTATGTTGGAATAAAATATAAATAGTAGACAGCAGGAAAAAATATACAAAAACAATAGAAAGGCAAACATTGGAGAACAAGTCGCAAAGTGCTTCCACGTAATGCAAAGAGAATTTATTGTTAGATATTATAGCATAGCATCATTTTACGTATTTATGTTTTGTTTTTTGTTTTTTTGTTTTTTTTACTACAAAGCACATGGTTTTAACTGTGCTATATAAATAAAACGGACTTACTTACATAATAAAATAATACAAATTTAGTATTAAAAATCAAAACAGAGAAATACCAAGGCAGGTTTAGCATCAGGTAAACACTCAGTAATATGATATCTAAAATCTGAATCCATAGTATCTAAATTTTGCAAGGAAAATTTAAAATTCCAACTTACTGATTTATAAATTGACCTTAGTTAATAAAGTATAACTTAGACTTTAAAAATCTAAAGTCTGAGTCCTTTAACCAAAATCGTGGTAGTATATCAAAATAATTTGTAATAGTTAATAAAATAAATCAAACACCTTGAGTTTGTAGATGAAAATGATACAAACGTAGATCATAAACAGTTAACCAAGTTAAATTTATAACAGGATCAAATTTAAAGTACGAGGTCAAAACTGTGACATTATAAAGCAGTTTGTGATTTACAAAGTCAGATTTAGAGATATAAAACTTTGGGCTTAATGAGAAGCAAAAAACACGTTTCATGTTCTTATTTTTAAATGTAATAAAAATTAAAAGTAATGCAACAAAACAGGGCCAAAATTGTCCATCATAATGAGACCAAACCTGGAGTAAATGATGAAGTCTAAAGTCTTTACAGTATCACTTTACAGTTTCCCCTTGTGATACTGTAAATGATTGACTTTATAATGTAAAGTCCTCTGATCGTGTTTGTTATGAGCCGTCTCTATACGAACAAATTGAACTGAGTGTTAGTTCAGTTTCGTGAGTCTCCCACAGCTAGAGGGAGACAGCGCTTTCTTGTGGGACGCCTTGGCTGCTCCGAGGACCGTCTTTACCGACATGTCCTTGTTTGTGCGTTTTAATCAGCGATTGGAAAATAACAGGTATCCTTGTCCGTCCGCCTCTCGCACCCATAAACACCCAGGAGTAAAAGAGAGGGGACGCTGAGTAAAAACAACCCCAGTCTGACCCGGCGGTGTGCGCCTTTCTTGCGCGTTTTTCGGGCCCACATAAGGAGCAGTCCGCTGGGTACAACAGCCGGACTGAATCGCAACGTGTCTGTGGAGAGTGTCACCGCAGCAGTCGGGCTGTGTGTTTCTATGGAACAGGCTGCTTTAATGGGGCTGTCGTCAGCCCGTCTCTCCGCCTCTGGACAGATGATCGCCGTGATTCACGCCTGAATTTAGACCCATCGAAGACGACACTGTGTGGATATGGAATGGTGCATGCCGCTGGGCCAAGTTTTCAGCCTCTGAAAAACACCAGAATCATGGACAGTCATCCGCTGTAAGTGCAAAAAGCTGCTGAATCTCTCTCTCTCTCTCTCTTTGTGTGTGTGTGTGTGTTGACGTTTCCCAGTGGCTGCTTGACGGATGGTGCCGCATTGACAGAGACAGCGGCCAGCCGGTGTGACTGCTCACTGACCGGGTGGGGAGGACTGATACCCGGGGACTGTGGCTGCAGGAGCAGGCTGTAGGCTCTGTGGTGGTGTCATAACGTTGTGCTTGTTGGTCTAACGCCTCTGTTTTTGTTCGTGGAACTGAGGACGTGTGCTTCACAGGCGTGTGTGGGTGTATTTGTGACAGAAAACAGAGGAGCAGCATGTAAATGTACATGTTGAATGTTTGATTTTGGGAGAGGGAGGGCAGAGGTGTGCGCTCAGAGGTGCAAATAATAAAGTAATTGTACGGATTATATATCATATATTTCTAGTCCAGCACAGTTCAGCCAAATTGATCGATCTGTTTTGAATGAATAGTCTATAGTGAAGGTTTAAAGAAAACACATGAGCTTATCAAACACCTCGGGCAGTCAGAAGGTTACATGTTAGGTTAAGCCTAATCAATGTTTTACGACATACGCCAGAGTCTAAAAGATGAATGGCAATCTCTGTAGCAGGACTTTTCCTGTTCTCTCTCATAACCTCTTCAGACTTATCATGAAACCCTGAGGAGAAGTAGAGCTGCTGGATTATAGTGCCACCTGAAAGTACTACTTGATTCATCAGTATAATATCTTAGACACAGGAGTTATTTTTCTTCCAAATTGTAACTCTTATTTTTCTCCGAACATTTTCGCTATTAATATTAAGTAAAGCACTTTTGTTAGTGCTGCAGTGTTTTTACATTGTTTCACTACTTATGTCAGTGACTGGAGAACTTATGCAGGGTGTGTTTGTATTTTAAGATGTGCAGCATCTTCTTCTCACCTCAGCGGATCACCCGCCTCCATCTGTCCCTATCCCTAGCATCCTCCTCTGTCACACCAACCCTCTGCATGGCCTCCTTACCTACAACCATGAATCTTCTCTGTGATCGTCCTCTTTTCCTCCTGCCTGGGAGCTCCATCTGTTTATGCCCTGTCCTTATCTTCAACGTCACGCTGCTCTGTTGTATGTTAATTGCCCCTTGGGGATAAATAAAGTCTTCTGATTCTGATTCTGATCTTCAACATCCTTTCCCTGATATATCCACTCGCCGTCCAAGCCATCTCAACCTTGCCTGTCTAACTTTTTATCCAAACTGCTCAACCTGAGCTGTCCCTCTGATAAATTAATTTCTAATCCTGTCCATCCCGCTCACTCCCAGTGAAAAACTTAACATCTTCATCTCCTTGTCAGTGCCAGCATCTCCAAACCATGCATCACAGCATGTCTCAGTAACGATTTGCAGCATCTACAAATGTTGATTGACTGCATTCTATGGAACTAAAACATATAACAATAAACAAAAACAATATGAATTTGCATGCAAAACCTATAACTTTCAACATTGGCTATGTGCTAAACTGCTCTTTTAAACACAAGTATCAGAATTGCCTCAGTCAGTGCATCCCCTATTCTAATCATAATGCTAGTGCAACAACAACAGTTAATAATATCAACAATAATAATGATAATAGAATTTATAGCAGAGCAGTTCAGCTTTTATATGCTACACCTGAGAGTCTGCACCTTGTTGATATAAACTAATAATTAAGGTCTTTAGATAAGATTTTAAACAAGACAAAGCATCAGCTACCTGATACTGCAGCTTTGACTGGACTGCTAAACAGTTTACAAATGAGCATTTAATCTTAATTGTGGTCTCCTGGGAAGAGGCCTTCTTTACACGTGTGAAAATCAAGTTTGGTCCTGATACAGCGGCCTCTGAGTGTGTGCGTGTTTTTTGTCAGGAAATCAGGAAATATTACACCGTCAGTTTCCAAATCAGCAGTAATTTATCTTCTCTAGGAGATAAACCAGCCGAGTCGGGGTTTAAAGTGATTGCAAAGACACTCTGGAAAACTTAATGAGAAGTTAAATGTAGTGTCTGATTGTGCTTTTGGTTAAAGCTATGGTGTTTAGAAGTGATTCTAAACAAAAAGATGTCCTCACTGTGATTGTCGTGCACCAGGAGACCAGAGTTGCTCTCACGTTACGCTTTTTGTGTTTCCCATGTGTTTGCTTCTCGTTTACGTATCTGTACTGTTCCTCTCAGGTGCACTAGACTTTGTCCACACTCTCTGGACAAAGAGGAGGGAGTGGAAAGGCACGGTCCCGTCACTCTGAACCCTCGCCACATGAGGAAGGCGTTCAAAGTCATGAACGAGCTGCGCAGGTGTCCCACACTGTCTCTTCAGTTATCTGTTGCCTCATCCTCACCAAATCCTTTCTGTAAACTGTAACTGTTTCTGTTTCCTACTCGTGCGTGTAGCCAGAGCCTGTTGTGTGATGTGACCATTGTGGCAGAGGACGTCGAGATTGCTGCTCACAGAGTGGTTCTGGCTGCTGGGAGCCCTTACTTTCACGCTATGTTCACAGGTAACGGCCCTCCTCCATTCTCATTTATTCGGTTTCTTTCATTCTTTTTAGTACCCGACACAGTGGCTACCTTTGTGGTGCTTGAAAGCTAACGTGTGCACATGTACTAACAGGGGAGATGGCAGAAAGTAGGGCAAAACGAGTGAGGATAAAGGAGATGGATGGCTGGACTCTGGGCCTGCTGATTGACTACATCTACACGGCGGAGATACAGGTCACGGAGGATAATGTGCAGGTAAACACACACATGCATTAGCTCAATAACTACAGCCTGGAATCACACTGAGCAGGCTTGCAGCATTTGCAGCGTCACACTGCTCCTTGTAAACTCTGCAGGATCTGATTTACCTGTAAGGCAAAAATAACATTTCAGTTCAAGCTTGCTCGATGCATTAAAGCTCATTCACATCAAAGGCTTTGTTAGCTTCTCACAAAAACGCGGTCTCTTTGGTTATCAGGTTAAGTTGAAGAGTTAAATGGGTACTTTCAAATCCAAACTTCTGGGCAGTGATCAATAAGTTAGATTGTCTTTAAATGTTAAATAGAATAGAATAGCTGCTTTGTTATCATTCAGAAAATACACCAGCTAGTGCACATCAGAATTAAATTTCTGTGCATTTTACTCACCAGCTGACTGTATAATTTACCACATGCCTGGTATAATGTACCACAAAGGTTTCTGGGTTTGAAAGTACTGGCCAGCTGTGGGCTTTCTGTGTGGGATGCTTCAGGGAACTCTGGTTTCCTTCCATGGTCCAAAGACTCGTATGTTACGTTAGCTAATGATTCTAAGTAGGTCATATACATGATATTTTCCATATCATGTTTTCATGCTTCTTAAGCTTTTCTTAGCTTGAGGTGACTGTGGCTCAGGAGGTAAAGCAGGGTGACTACTAATCGAAAGGTTGGTGGTTTGATCTTACATTACTAACACTGGTAGGCTCAGCGTTTTGGTGTTGTGGCTCAAGAAGTCTTTACTAATCGAAGGGCTGGTGGATTGAAATTTTTTAACTCCATAGGAAGTCGTGTATTATGATCAGGGCAAGAGCTTGTGGTCGGGTTAGGGTCTGGAGTCTGGAGCCCTGTTGCAGGGCCAGAAGCTAGAGAGACAAGGTGGTGCAGCGGTTAGTACTGTTGCCTCACAGCAAGAAGATCGTGGCTTCTAATCCAGTCTGGGGCCTTTTGGTGTTTGCATGTGTTTCCCATATCTGCATAGGTGCTCCCCGGGTACTGCGGCTTCCAGTCCAGAGACATGTAGTTAGTGGGGTTAGGTTAACTGGTGATTCTAAATTGGTGTGTGTGTGAATGTGATCAGAAAAATCTCTTGGGTTTCACAAAAATATAAAACTTGCAACTGTAAATAAGCTGATTACATTTGGTGTGATTTTAAAAATAGATTGCCATGACACTGGCCTGGATGACTAAGGCACTTTTTCTGATGTAAATTTTTCTGAAATTAGTTCAGATTCACAAAACAGTGATGAAATGTGATTTAATGGGGCTTTTTCTCTAGAAGATTTCTACTTGCTTTAAAACCCATGAAATAATACCAGAAAAGCAGTTTTCATATTTGAACTGATTTTCTTTTTTTGTTTAAACTGGGGAAGGAACAGATCACCACAGTGCAAATAAATGGCCCTTTAAAAGATCCACTCTTTAGGTCTTGATGCATTCTCAATCATCCAGGAAAGTAAAGTCACTTGGATGAGTGACGAAACGTTTCTCCCACAAAACGCTACGTCCAGATGCACTCTTTAGGTTTTCACTTCTTTCTTGGTCTAAAAGTAGAAAAAGACTGGAACAATTTTGTTAAAGTAAACTGTCAGTGAGTCAGAGATTGCTCTTCTGCACACCAGGCCAGCCTGTCACCGCTCTAAATGTACTGATTTGTACGGTGTGGCACTAAAACTGAAACCTGTATTCAAACCTTCTTGTTTCTCAGGCACTGTTGCCTGCAGCGGGGCTGCTCCAGCTGAACGAGGTGAAAAAGGCTTGCTGTGAGTTCCTGAGCTCTCAGCTTCATCCGTCCAACTGCCTGGGAATAAGAGCCTTCGCTGACCTACACGCCTGCTCCCAGCTTCTCACGCAGGCTAACAGCTTCGCAGGTTTGTGCGTTCAGAAATCTGCATGTGTGTGGCAGCACTTTCTGTTCCTTTATTTAAACGAGTCCGTGTGTCCGGGAGGATCTGGGGAGACAGAATGAGAACAGGTGTAATTAATGAAGTTGTGGAGAGAAGCAGCTGTGTTTATCTGCAGTTTGTGCCCACAGAGCAACATTTTACCGAGGTGGTCGGGAGTGAGGAGTTTCTTAATTTGGGCATGGAGCAAGTGTCCAGCCTGATCGCCAGCGACAAGCTCACCATACCGTCAGAGGAGAAGGTACGCTCTTTCATCGTTCTCATTATGCAAGTATAGCAGAAGTAATGTATAACTTTACAATGATATGCATGTGTCTGTGTGCACTGTTGTGTAGGTTTTCGAGGCCGTCATAGCTTGGGTCAACCACGATAAAGACGTCCGCCAGGAGCATTTGGCTCACCTGATGGAACATGTCCGCCTGCCGCTCCTCTCCAGAGAATACCTGGTGCAGGTGTGTTTGGCTGCTATTTTTTATGCTGCTCTTAAATGAAGTAGAGTTAAAGTTTTATGCACTATTAGCTGCCAGTAACCTTTTGTTTGTCATCCTTTTTTTCAAGAAACTGGGCTGGTGTAAAGCCTCCTTAATGTTTTTTTTTCTTCTCATCACTTTGAGTGATGTAGAAAAGCACTATATACAGAACATGCACCACTTAAAGAGAAAATGTAGGTCAGAGAAAGAAAAACGGCAGGAAGAGGTGATTAAAAGTGAATTCATTAAAAAATGTGGGAGATAAAAGATGAAAGAGGGGCTGACAGGAATAAGCTGCCACAGTAAAATGTGAATGTAGACAATGTACAGAATATAACGTAATTTATACTTTTTAAAGACTAGACTCGTGTGAGTGCAAACAGTGCAGGAGAGCAGTGCTTCAACATTCCACGATGTCCTGTTTTATTGTTTTGGGGACGTTCAAACAAGCTCACGCAAGCAAGGAAAGCTTTCTAATTCTGTCATCTTGCTGGTGAGGTTGGTTATGACAGGAAGATGCTGTGTGTGTGTCTGTGTGTGTCTGTGTGTACACTTCACTGATGTGTTGAAGAAATCTATAAAAAAACAAAACTATCTGATGTAAGGTGAATGTGTGCTTCACTTGTCAGAAAGGGCACTTTTATTGAAAGTGATGAAATTAAAAATATATATAAATGTTTGTTTTTCTTTGTCACTTCTGTTGCTTTAAAGAAGTGGACTTGATTATTTCTTGGTGCAAAACTGAGTGCACTGTTTGCTGTGGCTGATTTTTAGTTGATATTACTGATGTGTGATCCTTTTTAGAGTAAAGTGACAGCAGCTGAAGTCATTTAGCATTTTTTTTTTTTTTGTTGTTTTCCTGAAAAAACATCATGCCCTTGTACAAATACCAGTCATTTCCTAAATATTAAAATTTTAGTTAAAAATGTCTGCTGACAGTATTCGGTTTGATATAAACGCAGAATATATTTTTTAAGCCACAGATAGTTTTAAAAAAAAAAATTATGTTTTTTTTTAATGCTGATTTTAGCTCAAAAACATCACACTCACTGCAATGTACTGTAACGGTCGGTAAATCGTGCAAGCTGATTTGTTCCTCCCTCACTGTTCACTTGTGTCAGCGGGTGGAGGAGGAGTCTCTGATTAAGAACAGCAGTGCCTGTAAAGACTACCTGATTGAGGCCATGAAGTACCACCTGCTGCCGGCCGACCAGAGAGCTCTGATGAAGACCGCCCGCACACGCATGAGGACTCCAGCCTGCTGTCCTAAGGTACTAACACACTCTGAATACATGAGCACTTATATCCACATCAAAACAGCATGTGATCCACAGTCTTTCTCGTAATGGCATCGCTGTTGTGCGCAGGTGATGGTGGTGGTTGGCGGTCAGGCTCCTAAGGCCATTCGAAGTGTTGAATGTTACGACTTTGAGGATCAGCGATGGTACCAAGTGGCTGAACTCCCAACTAGGAGGTGCCGAGCAGGTAGGAAACCCTCAGTAATCATAATAAATAAGCTGAAGAATGTGACCTGAAGGCTCCTCAGATTAAGCAGTTTGATTGTCATCGGCCTACCAGGATTTTTCCAAGAAAAAGTGAGAGTAAAAAATACAATTTTATGTCAGTCAGGACTGATCAGGAGAATGAAAGATGTTTTAACCTTTGTGTTCTTTGTCAGGTGTGGTGTATGTGGCTGGGTGCGTGTACGCAGTGGGCGGTTTCAATGGTTCTTTGCGTGTGCGGACGGTCGACTGTTACGACCCGATGATGGACCGCTGGACGAGCGTGAGCAGCATGCAGGACCGTCGATCGACACTCGGGGCCTCTGTGCTCAACGGTCTCCTGTACGCTGTTGGAGGCTTTGATGGCAGCACAGGTCTGCTGCTGCGATTTTTATTCGTGTGGTCGTGACCTCAGTTTGTGACACCAAATGTCCTTTAAAAATGTGACAGTAGAGAATTTTCAAAATGTTTGACTGCTGTATTTTTGATTGACGCTTTGCGTGTTTGCAGGTCTGTCTACGGTCGAGGCATATAACGCTAAGACAGACGAGTGGTTCCATGTGGCGCCCATGAGTACTCGACGCAGCAGTGTAGGAGTCGGTGTTGTCAATGGTGAATATGATTCCCAAACCATCTCTAAAGTCAGCTTTCAGAAATAGATTTTTAAAGGTGAACAAACTAACAGAAATACCTAGTCCTGCAGGAAATACAGCTTCAGTAGAGCTCATATTTTTCTTTTTTAAAACAAACCACTATTACAAAATGCTACAGTACTACGATATATACTATGGCAAGAGCTGTGTAATTAAAAATATCATAGTTCCTCCATCACTTGTGTCTTTTATCTGCCCCTGCACCTCATTCTAAATTATGGATTACATGTTTTTCAGGGATCCTTTATGCTGTTGGAGGTTATGACGGAGCCACCAGGCAGTGTTTAAGTACGGTAGAAGCTTACAACCCTAAAAGCAACACGTGGAGCTATATAGCAGAGATGGGAACAAGACGCAGTGGAGCAGGTGGGTCAACTTTTTAAGTTATTTGTGTTTAAAATACTAAATAAAACAACTGATCTGTTTGTCAGTACAAATCTTTACTGAAGCTTACTTATAAAAGAGGACTAAATGAAAAAGATTGCACAGTGTGCTCCTCTGAGTAAATCTTGACCTCTAATAACTGCATGTCCAATGCCTTCCTCAGGTGTGGGTGTATTAAAAGGTTTACTTTATGCTGTGGGGGGACACGATGGTCCATTGGTGAGAAAGAGTTGTGAAGTTTATGATCCAGCCACTAACAGCTGGAGACAAGTAGCTGACATGAACATGTGTCGACGTAATGCAGGTAAGCAACACGGCGTGTTCTCACCAGGCAGCCTCAGATGTGGGGTGCTCTTGTGTAAGATGTCTTTTCATCGTTGTGCGTTTGTGTGTGCAGGCGTGTGTGCTGTAAATAATGTACTCTACGTGGTGGGAGGAGATGACGGCAGCTGTAATTTGGCCTCGGTGGAGTTCTACAATCCGATCACTGACAAGTGGACGCTACTGCCGACCTGCATGAGCACAGGTCGCAGTTATGCAGGTCAGCGCTCCACACATGGAACCCACGGAGCCGCACAGTTTTCAATGCTTTCTTAAAGTTGGCTTTTGTTACTTCTTGTGGTTTCTTGAGCCATACTGTGCAGAATGATTTACAAAAAGGTGCTTTATATTGTAAGGTAGAGGCCCTGCAATAACATAGAGAAAACTGCAACAATCAAATGACCCCCTATGAACAAGCAGTTAGCAACAGTGGGAAGGAAAAACTCCTTTTTAACAGGAAGGAAACCTCTGGCAGAACCAGGCTCAAGGAATGGCAGCCATCTGCCGTGACTGGTTGGGGGTGAGGAGAGGAAAACGGGATAAAAGACACACTGTGGAAGAGAACCACTTAATAATAACTAAAGATTCAATGCACAGTGGTGATTAAACACAGAGAGTGAAGAAGAAACACTCATGGGAAACCCTTAGCAGCTTAGAGCTATTGCAGTGTAACTAAGGGAGGATTCAGTCACCTGATCCAGGCCTGACTATAAGCGTTACCAAAAAGGAACGTTTTAAGCCTAATCTTAAAAGTAGAAAGGGTGTCTGTCACCGAAATCCAAACTGGGGGGGCCTGAAAGCTGATGGCTCTGCCTCCCATTCTACTTTTAAATACTTTAGGAACCACAAGTAAACTAGTCTGAAAGTTAAGTGCTCTATTGGGGTGATACAGTCTCTGTTGGGACCCTGTTGTGTATATATAGTTGTTTGAACTTAACTTATTTTATTTCTATTTTTGCTTCAGGTGTGACTGTGATTGACAAGCCCTTATGACTGCTCTAGACACCTGCCGCTGATTGGGAGCAGAATGTATTCTCCTGCTGAATACTGATCTTGGATCTGTCTACGATGCCAATGCTTCAAATGTTGGGCAGCATTAGCCCAGGCACTGACGAAGATGAAGGAAATTACAAGAATGTTGTTGTTGTTGAAGATGACGAGGATTTTTGCACTTACCTGAATGGGGGGAGCTGTAACAAACGAGGGGATCAAACCTGTGTTTTAACCCCTCCCCCCCCCTCCTCCCTCGTGGCAGGACTGCAGCAGCGACTGGACAAAGCAGTTTGAAGCATCCATGTACCACTGCAGTGCCACAGAAACGCTACTGATATGAAGCTACTTTAACTCCAGGGTTACTTTAACATTAGTAATGTTAGCTCAGAGAAAGACCACTGATCTGCTCTGTGGGAGAGGAAGGCAGAGAAGGACCATTTGGGACGGAAATAGGTTTCTCTTTCATTTTTTAAAAATCCTATTGAGAAGTGAATTGTGTGCGTGTGTGTGTTTATGTGAGTGCGTGTGTGTGTGTGTGTGTGTGTGTACGCTAGCATTTAAAGGTGCTCAGTTGCTTGCACATGTGAACATGTGTGTTTGTGTGCATCTGGTGTGGTGACGCCTGGTTCGACGCCGCATGAACGCACTCCATGTGACCTCCGATCTTTAACAGTGTTGCAGGGTGGCTGCTCAAGAGTGCCTGAATGTCAAAGTACGCTCCGCCTCCCCTTCTCCTCCTCTATTATGCCTTCAGTACTGTTACTGGACAGGGAGCAGCTGCTGGTCTGGAATAGAGAAAACACATTTTGACTTCAGGTAGGATGCGATGGCTGTGTTAGCTCGCTTTCAACCAGAACAGCGACATGAGAAGCAGCTGTAGCAGGTGACAGCGTGCAATCATTCTGGAGGAAGCTGACTTTGATTGGAGCCAGGAGCCTCATTCACCTTGCCAAAAAAACAAAACAAAACAGTGATCGGTAGAGGCAGAAAAAAATACAAAAACCAGTTGGATGTGTCACCTGGCAGCCATATTTACTGTGGTTGTAACCACTCATGACAACAGCAGGCTGAACTCACTGCATGGTTTCTGTCTCCAACCTGCTACCCTCCAAACCGTACCCTCTTCTCGTTCGGTGTAGCAACTCTATTAACTACTGCACACCCTGACATACTATGAATGTGCCAATTTTAATATGTCTCTTCTTTTCTGTCTCTCTTTTATGACTCTTCTTCACTAATCTGTTCTCTCTTTCTGGAAAGTGACCAAACTTACTGTTGAGTTTCTTTTGTTTCTTCAGTCTCTCGCCTCTCCTACTATATTGAAAACTTGCTACAAATAGTAACTGGTATCGCCGTTTCTTGTCAGTGTATTGAGGAATGTCATGTAGGCTAATGACTTTGACAATGTTTCACTACTTGTTTTATATTATCATTAATAAATATGCTTCTTGTATTTAAAGCTGTGAAATGATATTATCCGTTTTTAATATTTTGGCAAATCAGTAAAACCTTGAAATGGAAAGCGCCGTGTGTGATGTTTTACTCCTGTTACAAAAACTGATATTTCACAATGTCCAGTGTCCCTTTTGGTCATTTCTGATTTTTTGAGTGTATTAGGTACAAAATACACTTTATGCTACTTTATTCGGTTTTAGAGGCAAATATTGTATTTTCTTTCTCTTTTAAATGTATTGATAAAGCAAATCGAGAGTAACACAAAGCATTTTTCAAAAAAATTTTTTTATTTGATGCATTAGATGTCATTCTCCTACATCACTGGCGTCTTTTGGTAATTTAAATGTGCTTCTGTTTCTTGGACTGCAGGGCTTTTATTGTGTAGTCTACAGTTATGCCCATAGTTTGTACAACAAACAAATTTACTTTTTGTAGTTTTGCCTCTGAATACCACCACAGTGTATTTTTAACTGAACAATAAGGATTTGATTGATTTGATTCAAGGGGTTTAACAAAAGTGTTGTATTAACTGTTTAGGAATTAGACATTTTTATGCATAGTCCCCCTATTCTCAGAGGCTCAAAAGTAATGGAATTATTGGTTTATGAACAGTTTTGTAGTGCGGTAAAACACTTTCCCTCAGTTTTTTTTTTTTTAATGTCGCAGCAAACATGTCTGAAGTTAATTCAAAGTGTTGAATTTCTATTTTATAGCTTTTTCACTCTAATTATCAATATAAGGCCCAAAGAGCTGCCATTTCAAGGTAGGCTAAAAAACAAAATAAATCTACCAGACAAAGAGCAGAATGTTTAGTGGTGAAATCCTTAATCTGGTACATTGTTATAACAAAACAAAGAAATATTAATGTGTATCACAGAGTCAAGAGCAACTTCACAACACCTAACCAAGTCAAGAACTCTCTCCAGGAGGTAAGTGTATCACCGTCAAAGTCTATGGTTAAGAGACCTCTTCATGAATAGAACCACAGAAGGTTTATTACAAGGTGAAAACCATTAATTACACTCGAGAACATAAAGGCCAGATTAGGCTGATCTGGGAAAACAGTCTGAACAAAGGAAACCAAGATGATTTTGTAACAGAATGATGGGAAGAGAAAAATATGGAGGGAAAAAAATGGACAGCTCACGACCCAAAGCATAACACATCGGTCAAACATGGTGGATGCAATAAATTAAGAGTATTTATTGATAGTATGACTGCTGATTGAAACAGCAGGATGAACTCTGATGTGCACAGGACTACAGACTCCGCTCAGATTCAGACAAATGCTGCTTAACTGATCAGACAGTGCTTCAGTGTAAATATTGACCCCAAGCATACTGTAGAAGCAACCCAAGAGTTTTTCAAGGAAAAGAAATGACATACTGTTCTTTTTAATCTTTTCTTTCTTTCTTTATTACATTTCAAATTATTACAATTTCAACAAAACAAACACAGGAAACAGAAAACATAGTAAAGAATTTCCAACAAAAAGATCTGTAAAGCAAAAACAAAGGGTGTTTGAAAGGGAGCGGAACCTCATAATTGAAAAAAGAAACTTTATTTGTGTGTTCACAATACCAAATATTATGTTTTATCCTTATTGCTCTTTTTCGCATTGTGCATATTTTTTGTAGAAAACTGTTGTCCCAGATTTCAACACTATAATTAAATATGGCAGTAACAGTGTGGAGTAAAGTGTGTGAAATATTTTATTGTTCAAGATGTGCCTTGTTTTTCCCAAAATCCCTATGGTTTTTGACATCTTGTTTCACAAGTGTTTGATATCTAGTTTCCAAGAAAGCTTGTGGTCCAAAATTACACCAAGTAATCTGTTTTCAAATACTCCTTCATTGGATACCTTATCAATTTCCAGTTCTGCATTTGTATACATTTCTCGGTTTCCAAACAACATAAATTTGGTTTTGGATAAATTTAAAGATAACTTGTTTTTTTGTTTTTTTCATCAAACCAACATTTAGGTTTATCTTACTGCAACCTCCAAGAGCTTTTTTAAGTCTTCCACAGAACAGAGAATGGTTGTATCAACTGCCAAAAAAACCAAACTTCAGTATGTTTGTTTACATAGTAAACAAATTGGGACCCAGTACTAAACCTTGTGGGACACCACAGTTAATATTCAAGCACACAGATTTTTACTGAGCAATTTGTATGAATTGCTGTCTGTTATCAAGATAACTTTTTAACCAGTTGTTTTCTACCCCTCTCACTCTATATCTTCCCATTTTTTGTAACAATATTTTGTGGTCTTGTATCAAAAGCATTTTTCAGGTCAATAAATATCCCCACTTCATATTTTTTATTAGCTATGTATTCAGTTATATTTTCCACTGACTTCATCATTGCCATAGATGTTGATCTAGTTGATTAGATTGAAATAGTATTATTCTCAATAAGTTGTCAAGCCTTCAAAAAAATAGATGTCCAGTTATACTGGAGAACTGTCTAAGTAAGGAAACTGGGCTGTAATTAGTAAAATTATGGTCCTGGTGGCTGCGCCTGGTGAAGCCTGGGCCTGGTGGAGCCTGGACCTGGTGGCTGAGCCTGCATGGTTTCTGTTCAATGGGCAAGTCAGTCACCTGATCTCAACCCTACAGACATGCTTTGTAGTTTTTAAAAATAAAATGGAGACAAATCCATAAACAAGCAGCACCTGTTGACATCCATGACATCCATCTAGACTTCAGGCAGTCTTTGACTACAAAGGATTTTAATCCAAGTATTAAGAACAACCCACACTGTGAAATTGTGTTAGTTTATCCAGTTAATTGGGATCATGGGAAATTGTCTGTAATTTCTTGTAAACAGTTAACAGAATTTCTTTTTAATGTTACACTTCTTTGGTTTAAAATGCACTGTGGTGGTCTGCAGAGGCAAAATACCAAAAAAATAAAATAACATAAATAAAATAAATGCGTCTTTGTCCAACAAATGATGGTTCTGACTGTAGTGTAAAGGGAGTTGCACAGTTGGCAGCTAACTACATAGTTTGCTTTGGAACAGAAACGATTATATTTTATGTTAGATAATATGGTGACAAATAGGTAAACCTATTAGTAAAGTTTAATTTGTGTCCAGTTAGTTATTTTTAATACAGAAAAACAAACACAACTCATACTACGTGCGTCTCAACGTGTCCACATTTCCACAGTAAACACTGGAGTCGGAATCTGTTATAAAATACAATTAAAAGTGAAGATAACACATGGCTCAAGTATCTCGGGACGAACCACCCCATCTCTTCCCTCATACGGCCTGTTAACTTCTGCTTCGGTTACGAAAGCAGAGCTCACTTCTGATTGGCTGTTGCTGTAGAAACCCCCAATCTCACTATCGTCGCTCCATTTCGAGGACCAATCAGAGGGGAAGTTCGGCCCCTCGACGTCAGTCTCCTTTCCTCTCGGCCAATCGGAGTATCCGATATTACTGTACTTCACCCGCTCGGCAACCTCTCGCTCAGGTAAGACGGGACATACAGCGGAAAGGTGAGGGTTGAGCTTTGCTGTCTGCACTAAACGGGACATTTAGCAAAATTTTGAGCTTCTGTAGAAAATGCTTGTTTGTTATTTAGGCGTAAAAGCAGCAAATAGTGCCAGAATATAGCGCTATAAGTTCGGGGAAAAGCCTGTAGAAGATATTTAGGCCTCTGCTAGCTTGTTGTTTACTGAGACGCAGTTAATGATTCATAAACTAATTTAATAAACATTTTATTTATGCCACCATGCAGTTGACACAACGGTGGTTTTATGATGTGTCAGGTGTTAAGAGTTTGTAGGGTTTAAAATTGGAGAGCTGTTAGCATGAATGAGTTTGTTAGATGGGAAAGTGTCGTTATGCGTGCATGTATTGATAAAAATAGTTACACTCTGGCGGCTTAAAAGAAAACTTGTAAAAAAAACGTCCTTAAGTTGAATGTCTGCTTCGTCAAATAAATGACAAAAAAATAGATGTAGCACAGTCAGATGACAAAATTTATTGTAAAGTGGCATTATTAAATGACTTAACAATGAAAGTTGTGGGGTTTTAATAGATATTGTACCTACTTTGAATACTTTACTTCTACTATTGTATTTTCTTTTGTATATGTGTATTTTTTTTGTTATATTTTTTTATTAAAACGTACACAGTGGTGTAACATGGAAATGTAATTTTTGGATCAATTTTACTTATTTTTGTTCCTACAGATATAATTAAGAACTGTGTTCCTGTCTTTCAGGCCTCTCTCCTGACCCGCAGCCAGCTTGTGTCATCTTTAAGCATGGCGGTGAACGGCACTGCAAACATTTTGAGCTCTGCCTATCTTGCAGTCGAGTATGTCGATGCTGTTCTGCCAGAAAACCCATTCCAGCCCTCCCTGAAACACGCCTGGGGCTACATGCTGGACAACTACACCAAGTTCCAGATTGCCACCTGGGGCTCGCTCATTGTCCATGAGTTAATCTATTTCCTGTTCTGCCTGCCCGGTTTTCTCTTCCAGTTCCTGCCCTTCATGCAAAAATACAAGATTCAGCAGGTTTGGGTTTTTTTTATTGTTGGATATGGACAGTGTTTTGGTGTTTTTTTAGTTTGAAGAATGATGATTTACACATTCTCCTGATCCCTGGGAAGAGACACAAATCCCTTTGGATTTTTTTTTTTTCAGGACAAGCCAGAAACATGGGAGAAACAGTGGAGGTGTTTCAAGATGCTGCTTTTCAACCATTTCTGCATCCAGCTGCCTTTGATATTTGGCACTTACTACTTCACCGAGTATTTCAACATTCCTTATGACTGGGACTCCATGCCACGCTGGTTAGTGCAGATCAATAACACACACCTAAATGGATGAAAGTGACCTAGACATAGAGTAGAGCAGTTACAAAACTGTCGTCTGAATTACGGGTCTTGTAATGCATTGCTATTAACCACAACTATAGGATTTTTAAAAATGTATCGACATCAAGTTAACATTCGTATTAACCCAGCTCTATTTAGCAAAATGTAACTGTGGAATCAATTGTGGACTCCCTGAATACAATAATTGTGGTCGAAATGCATCTCTTTTAGACTGAAAGTATTTCTAGCGCTTAGGTAGCAATAATTTATATAAAAATATACTTACATCTTATTATACATGACCTGACATGTCGATCTGCTTTTAAATAGAAAGGAAGCGTTTTAATAAGCTTTACACATTTAACACAGTTGTTCCACATGCTGCTGATTGTCTTTCAGATCTGTCTGTTGGGACAATTCAGTGTGCTTTTCTAATCATGACCTCCTCTCTTGGCCTTCTTCTCCAGGCCCTTTCTCCTCGCTCAGTGCTTTGGCTGTGCTGTTGTTGAGGATGCCTGGCACTATTTCCTTCATCGCCTGCTGCATCACCGACGGATCTACAAGTACATCCACAAAGTCCACCATGATTTCACTGTGAGTAAAACAGATAAGAGATAAGAAGAATAAACACAGCTTTCTGCTGAGTCTCTTTGATGAAGAGTTACTTATTAAGTGTGTTTTAGTGGCTGTTTATAATTAAAAAAAACAAAAACAACTAAGTGTACGTACACTCAGCATGTCTCTCCTCTGCCTCAGGCTCCGTTTGGCATGCAGGCAGAATATGCTCACCCTGCTGAGACGATCATCCTCGGGGCTGGCTTCTTCATTGGCATCATGATTTTCTGCAACCATGTGTTCTTACTCTGGGCCTGGGTGGCCTTCCGTCTGATGGAGACCATCGATGTCCACAGGTAGGACACAGTGGGGGCTTTTCTTTTCACCTAATAAGTCCTCGCTCTCCTGGTAATCACTCCACAACCACAGATGACAGAAGTGGGGGAGAAGTTGAAGTAATTCCTCTTTGACCTGAACCTCTTGTTCAGAAATAGCCTTGTGCCTGATGGTGTATTATTGTGGCTGTAAACAGGACAAAATAGTTTGTTTTCACTTATTTTTTTATTATACAGCCTCATCACTAAACCCTATCAAACTGATTAAGCATACATCTTAACTTTGCTTTGTTGTGTGTCGAGGTCGTCCACTAGAGGGCCACAGAGCTCATTAGATGTTCTGTTAAACAGACACATTATTACACATCTATAGTTTAGAAATAGTACTTTTGATAATAATATTATTTAATTAACCGTTTCTATAAAAACAGTGTGTACTGTATAATAATAATAATAATAATAATAATAATCAAAATAACAAATGTATTTGTATAGCGTCTTTTTAAGAAAAGATTCAGGCCAAGATGCTCAGAAAACTCAGAAAAAACAGGTATTAAAAAAAAACTATCAAAAGCAAGTTTGATAACAATCAACATTAAACATTGTAACTAATGAAACAAATTAGCAGTCAAAATAAAGAAGATCATAAAAATTTACATCCAGTTACTGTACACCATAAAGTTCTGTGAAGACACAAGGCTTACAGACTGCTGACACAACACACATACACACACACACACACACACACACACACTTAGAAAACCAAGACTTTTAAGATTGCGTAAATTTGGTTGGTTGCATCTGTACACAAAGGAAATATACACTAACTACCTGCAGATATAAAATACACATTAGAAATTAAGAAATATGTAAAGGTTATGAGTTTTAAATACATTGAAATTCAAAGATTTAGTAGATAATAACATAATGTAAAATACATACAAAGACCTATGGTTAGGGCTGATGTGAAGTGATGTTGTGTATCTGTTAAAGTTTGACAAAATTAAAGGCCTAATATAATGTGCAGCATACTAAAACTTTAAAATGAACGTAACTAACACCATTATTCAGTATTGTGATGAATGTTTTGTGTGAAAATGCTTTAGATACAAAGTTCCCATACATCTGGGTTTGACATGAATGGCTTAGTCTTTCTTGCTTCTTCTTTTGTCATGATTCTATCAGAGGTTGTTGATGTAGATGTAGTTGATTTAATTTGTCCATTTAAAGTGTCAATTATTTTAAAATCAGGGTTGGGGATTCATAAGCTGAAGCTACATCTTTTTTCCTCTTCTTATTTCCATTAGCGGTTATGACATTCCTTTGAACCCACTCCACCTGATCCCATTCTATGCCGGCGCTCGTTTCCACGACTTCCACCACATGAACTTTGTCGGGAACTACGCCTCCACCTTCACTTGGTGGGACAAACTGCTGAAAACGGACAGCCAGTACAACAACTACATGGAGAAGCAGACATATAAGAAAGCGCAGTAAACCGCTCAAGCCTCCCTTCACGGACACACGCCTGTCCTGTCAGGTGGAGAAGAGGCAGTGAGCCGTACAGACAAAAACACGCGATTACTGCTGATTTTCATCTCTGTACACTTAATAAAACACATGCAAAAGGTGTTTTTAAAAAACGAGTCAGCATGTCTGTGGTTTGATTATGAATCAGACTGCTTGTTGATTCGGTCTGCCTTCTGTGCCTTCTTAAAAAAGAAGCATTGTCTGTTTTTTATTCCAACAGCAGGCTGAATAAAAACCATCAAGTCCTCATTTCGATTTTGCTTTGTTATCAAAAGGCTTAAACTTAAATGCTTCTTTAACCCTCTGAATGTCTCAGCACTTTAGCACTTCCTCTAGTTGATCTGATGCGGTCTTTCCTTCCTGTAGTTGAATCTGCACTTCGGTGGAAACTGTATAAACTCAATGCAGACTTTTGCAAACAAACCAGTCAGGCGTGTTTGATGCAAACTCATGTAAATTATTGATGAAAAGGGGATGTTTTCTAGGTCATTCAAGCCTGTAAAAATAATTAAATGCTGCTCTAATTTTATATAAAATAAACAATCTTTGGTGTTTTGTTTTTCTGTTGTTGTCAGAATAAAATATGTCAACAAATTTGAGCAGGAGTTGGTGCTGTAGCAGTTTTGTTTTTCTGAATTTAGTCAAAGAAGAACATGTGTGCCAGTGAGCTATAAATTTACCCATTACTGCTAAATTGACATTTCTTAATATAGTGAGTGGAAAAACTGACATTGACTAAGTGCAGCCATGTTTAGGCACATTGTACAGTCAAAGTAGCATTCCAGAGGTTTGCTGGGTGAAGATAGCGTCTTCTCAAAAATAATAAGTGTTTTTCATTACATCTGTCAGTGGTTTTAATGTTATGGCCTTTCGGTGTACATGGAGTTGGTTCAGCTGCTGCACTGTGGACACACCCCCGCAGCTCCGTCCAGCACACACAGACAGTTGCATCAAGTGAGCCAACAGCAGCCAGCACCAAAGAGGAAGTGAGGCATTAACGTGACCTGGGAAAAACTCAATTAATACACAAAACTGGCAAATTCTAATTGTTTATGGCACATAAATAAACAAAAACACTTTCTTTTTACATTAATACCACAGCTTTGGTGAACTGTGTTGCTCAACAGCCTAAGGCCATGTCTGCAAGTTACTTGTTTAGAAAAATTAATAGACTATAAAAAAGAAGTTTAAATGGGTTAAAATTCATTTAAATTTTATTTATATAACTCCAAATCACAACAACAGTCACCTTAAGGTGCTTTATATTGTAAGGTAAGAACCCTACAGTAATAGAGAGAAAAGCCCAACAATCAGACAAACCCTCTATGAGCAAGCACTTGACAACGGTGGGAAGTTTCTTCCCCTTTTAACAGGAAGAAACCTCTGGCTGAACCAGGCTCAGGCAGGGGTAGCGATCTGGCGTGACTGGGTTGGGGTGAGGTTTAGGATTATTGCCCTTACATTAGCAGTATTGTATATTATTGTGTAAAATATATTCTACAAAGAACAAAATGATACCAAAACAAAGCAAAAATGAGCAGGAAATGACAACAGAAGCATCTTAAGCTGTAGCAGCCTGCATTCTCTAATTTAAATTTGTGTGTTTTAACATAAATAATGCTCTGAATGGGTTGCTGTAAGGGCCATAATACAATCTTTTTGTGTTATTTTGTCATTTATGCCTACTCATACTCTTCTACTGACTTATTACGTCCCTGCTGCAACCTGCGGGTTTTCTGGCTTACTTTTCGTTCGTATTCCATCCTCCCCCTTTTTTATTTCTTGTATTATAAATAAAGAGCTTTCCTTGTGATTAAGCAATTTAAATAAATCTTGTTTATTTTGAAAATTATGACCGGATGTGGGATTGGTTGTGGCTGGCTTTACGCAGTATGTTGACGGGAGCCTGCGCTCAGGTACAGCGCATCACACTCAGAGGGAAGAGAGAGAGAGGCAGAGGGAGGGATATTTATAGCCTAAACCGAGGCTGCAGCTCAGAGATAAGGCTCGGAGCCAAGCCGCCGGCAGGCAGGGAGACAGGGCTTTGGAAAACGAGGACGCGTCAAAAATGAAAAACTTCCTTACGGCTGTTGTGTTCGGGGCTGCGGTGGTCACCCTGGTCAGCGCGGCCGGTACCGACGGGGCGATCTCCTTCGAGTACCACCGCTATGAGGAGCTGCGGAAAGCGCTGGTGTCGGTGTGGCTGCAGTGTCCGACCATCACCCGCATCTACACCATCGGGGAAAGCTTCGAAGGCCGCGAGCTGCTGGTGCTGGAGATGTCCGACAATCCGGGGACGCACGAGCCTGGTCAGTTTTACGCACACACAAAGCCTGTTTCACACCGAACGTGCGGGACCATCACCATCCCGCTCCCTTTGTCCCCGCTTTCTTTCGCGGTATCAACTAATAGAAATCCATTACCACCCGCTGGGATAACAAACACATTAGGCACTATTGCGCATAGCAGCAGTTTGGCTGTGCCCTCATTTGTGTGTGTGTGTGTAAAGGTTATAGAAAAATGACTTGTTTCCCTGAGATAACAGCAGAGGAGGAGCGCAGGTGAGTCGTGCTGTGCGTAAAGGGCCCCGCTGCATCAGTTCTGATGTATCTAGATGGTAGATAGTGGGATCAGCCGTGCAAAGCCGCCATTTTGCTGGTTGATAATGATCTCTTTGCGCTTATCCCGATTCGTGATTCTTAGAAAACACCACAGAAGCGGTGAATCGTGCCGTGACCCATTTGGAGGTGTTTCGAATTAGCCTTTCCAGCTTAAAAAGGAAGTTCAATTCAAAGGAAGGAGGCTTTGACTTAAATGGACCCATTAGTCTTTAGCAGGGCTCTACAGTCATTATTATTACAGCCCTCTCTGCTTCAGTGCTCTGTGCTATTTACTGGAAGAAACAACAGATAATGAGTTTTACTGATGCGGTGCATTAGGAGAAACAACTACAGATGTGGTTAACCGGCGTTTTAGATGCAATCCACCTTCTCCTTTGGCCAAATTTTCCTCTCCTAGATGGGAAACTTCCATTTTGGGAGGAAAGCTGCATCTTCGGATTCATCAGATGGCTTTCCAAAATGTTTTAAACACAGAGGGTGTTTGTACCAGGGCCCCAAATGATCAAAAGCTCCGTGGAAAATGAGCGTGGTTAAATTTCCCCAGAATATGAGACTTTATGCTTTCTCAATATGTATGGAGGGATGTCACTGAAACAATCTAAGGTTTATTTATTTATTTATTTTTAATCTTTTAGCTCTCTTTTTAAAATGCCAGACTTGGAATCCATGTCTTCGTATAAATGATGGTAAACAGTAAAAACACCAAAATGTTACTGTCCAATCCCTAACTGAGCATTGGCTTGTTTTACACATACATTAGCAATAAAGTCTTTTTACCATTTTGACCTCTTAATCCAAACCTCACTGCTGACCCGCTCAGACTCATTGGCGTGCTTTAAGTGTGGAAACAGTGAGAGGAACACTGCTGGGCCAACCCTAGCCTGTAGTTTATTTCACCTTTAATGAACATTTGGGAATGGTTTAGTGATTCCTAGCCAGCTCTCTCCAAACAGGAGCTTTAACCGTGATCTACTGCAGGAAATAATTAATTTCATCTTAGTAATCCTGAGCTAGAGTCTTCAAAGGAAAGAAGAAACTCTTTATATTGTGGCACAAAGGGAATATTTTGTGGGATTTTTTTTTTTTTGTGGAGAGGTGTATCATTTTCTGTAGGTGTATTTATGTGTCGTTAATGGTGCACCACAGGTTTGGTGTGCCACTCCGCTCACATGGTCACAGGGTTTAATGACCATACATACTAAATAAGTCTGTAATAGTCCGGTGGGTGTACGCAGGCATGAGTCACAGTAGCGAGCCCTTATTACTACCAGATGAGTTTCCAAGCCGCTACTTCGCTAAGCAGGGCTAGGGCCTCCCCTCCTCCTTCAGCCTTTTCCTTTTCCTCCCTTTCCTCCTCTCCCTCTGCATCTCTGTTGAGCAAAACATCCACAGAGGGCAGGAGTGCGATGAAACAGAGAAGCGCAGAGGGAGAGGAGCTCCAGATGGGGCAGAGCAGAGTGAGAGGAGGGAAATGCGGATGTGTGACGAGAAAGATAAAAGTCAAGCTTCCTTTAAGGCCTCCTGCTCATATTTTATCTGAGCCTGCAGTGTGTTCGAGCTAAGGTGGAGCCAAAATAGCTGTTGCCTGGGCAACAGATCGGCTTAGTGCACTGAGCCGACTGGCGGCTCGTGGTTGGCTGGCTGACTGTCTGGCTCAGGGAAGACAATGGTGATGTTCCTGAGCGGATGCATCTGTCAGTAAGCAGCCATCTGTCATGCGCTGTGGCACTGGACCTGCCTATAGTTATAAACACTGTTAACATATTAGTATACAACCCCGGGCGCCCAATGGCAGCCCACTGCTTCACTGAGTGAATGGGTTAAATGCAGAGAGGAATTTCCCCATGGGGATCAATAAAGTATACATTATTATTATTACATTATTACATTACATTAAGTGCACATAGTGTGGATGGAGACTGGATCAGTAGGTCTTTCTATATTTTCAATGGGTCACATTCTCACTCACCAAAACAGACCCACCAAACCCTAATTAGTACCTGATTTGCTCTCATTGATTTTGTTTCTCGCCTTTATGTTTGGTTATGTTGAAAAAAAAATCTGTAGCTGACAGCAATGCCTGCCCAGGAAACTAATGAACTCAGCAGAACATGAGGCAGCTAAGGGCCACATATTTTCCCGCAGCAGTTTGTTGTCAACAAAAAAAAAAAAGGAGCGTGAGTAATAGACTGGGGTGTGCCAGGTGGACAGACACATGATTCAAACAAACAAGACTGCACTGATTCTGCTGGATGTGTAGGTCTGCCTAGACACTTGTTAGCTGACAAGCTTACCATTAAAAAGGGGAAAATGTTGCGTTTCCTGATTCTTTCTGCTGTCCACGGTGATACGACATCACAGAGCAGCGCTTCAGACCTGTTTCGAGTGTCATGTATATGCATTTTCAGCTTGGCGTTTCCTTTAACATTGTATGATGGCATGAAAAGTTCAGTTTGACTAGGCTTTTCATGGCTGAAGCTACTTGGCATGATATGATACTTGAAAAGGAAACAGGAAGAATGAAATGATTTGAGGAAAATGGCGTGTTATTCATTTACCGTTTCATGACACCAGGCTGCCAGAAAGTGATCACACGTAGGCTTTTTTTTTTTTTTTTCCAGTGTCAAGCTTTTTTCATTTTTATGTAATCAAGTAGATTCATCATATGCTACTTCTCCACCCTCCACATTTTAAAAGGGAAACTGCTGCATTAAATTTGTCTGAATATAGTTTGGCTACTACCACCACTTAAACTGTACATAAGAAACATGTGAATGGCCGTCAAAGTGCACATTAAGCACTTTTGATACTCAAGGAGCCTTTTGATGATTGTTATTTAAAGTAAAGGATTTGAATGCTTCCATCATTTGAAGGAGGCTGGATCTCACAGCTGGCTTATATTTAAGCTAAAAGCTTCTTTTCATCAGGGGAAAAGAGGCTCTGGTTAAACTCTTTTGACTCTCGTGTCTGGAACCATTTACAATTATTCTAATACCAGGAGGAGAAACCCTATATTGTAATATGCTTGGCTTTGTCTGAAGGTGAAAAAAAATATGTCAGTATGAGGTACTGCTTGATCCAATCTGCTGTAGACCATCTCACGAGGTGGAAGATGTCATAAGACTCCACGGCTGTCTGTTTTATAATACGACAGAAAAAGTGTGTAATCCCCAGTGAGCACACACTCAGATGCCCAGTTAAAGCGTATAACAGCCAGACACACTGCTGAATATAACATACCAGATGACACTGGGTGCGCTGACTATAACCTGTCCTTTTTAGTGCTACATGTTCCTGTTAGAAGATGTTACAGTGGAGGGGAAGGGTTTGTAAAATGAGGACATTTTGCTTCCTGTAGAGGTGGTGAAAACAGCCAAGAGACAAGAGGAGCTGATGTGAAAAGGAGCTAAAAATGACAGGAATGATGATTGAAAAAACAGGAGTGTCACAGGAGTGCAAGTGTGATGAGGGTGAAGAAGAACATGGGGAGAATAAGGGAGCAGCAGAAATGGGAAAAAAAGGATGAAAGAAAGGCCAAGGCATCAGCCAGAGGTCATTCATTATACATCAGACACCCACAGCCATCTTCCACCCCCTCCTCTTTTTTCGCCTTCACTCTGCTCTGACATGTTTTTCCTCCTTGTTCTACTGTCAGCTTTGCTTTTAGTCTCACCCTTTCCTACACTTTTTTTTGTTCTTTGGTCCTTTTTTTTTCTCTCTTGATATTTTATTTATTTTTTGTTTCTTCATTTGCATTTTATTTTTGTGTGGCTTCACAGCTGACATGTAGGCACTTCCCTCCCATTTCTTTAATAGTGGAATGCTGAAAGATTTTGATGAGGTCCATGTCCTAAAAAAAACACACAAAAAACTCCAAACTCCTTCTAACACTTGTCAATTTCTGAGGTATGTACAAAACAGCAGATCTATTTTTTTTTTCTTTTGGCAGGCATCTGTTATAAGCAATTATAGCTCCCACAAGGCTGTGAGAGTCCTCTTTCATGAGAGCACAGCCATTATTGTGCAAATGAGAGGCAAAAATTGCACAAGTTCCGTGTTAGTGACTACAAATGTAGAGGCTTTCAAATCTTGGATATGAGTTGTAAATACAGAGTTCTGAAGACAGTTTCACAGTTTTCTTCCAGTATCAGAATCACTCCTGAACAGTGTTAAAGGGGATCAGATGCCAGCAGAAACTGGTGCATTCACGGGGGATAGGGGGAATCAAGCATTTACAGACTACAGCAGCAAATGAGCATCCTCATCTCTGTTTATTATAAGAAATTTTCTATCGATGCCATCCAAAAGAATCTAAAACAAAGAATATAGATTAAAGATAAGTGACAGAATATAAAAAGACTTCATGTGTGATCAGTCTGAGGGTAAAAAAATAACTGAGCACTGGCGTGCTTTCTCTCGTCTTTGTCCATGTGTCTGTGTAATGTGAGCACGTATATGAGTGTGTTTGTGTACGCGAGCACGAGACAGGCGGACAGATGCGGAGTGAGAGTCTGTTTACTCTCTCTCCCAGTTCATTTATCTCCCTTAGAACCTGCCCCTGGCAGGGTTGCCACGACGACTGAGAGCGTGCTTAATGTGGTCATTCCCAAATGATGTTTGTTGCTGCAGCCATAAT
Source organism: Etia nguti (assembly GCA_015106755.1). Taxonomy (NCBI): domain Eukaryota; kingdom Metazoa; phylum Chordata; class Actinopteri; order Cichliformes; family Cichlidae; genus Etia; species Etia nguti. The sequence continues at coordinate 16,905 of VUQG01031869.1, read as the reverse complement.
TACTCGGTCGCCTAGGAGACTTTAGTGATGCTGATCATTTGTGACAAAGGTCGGAGGATGCATTGGATTTTGGCAGCGTCACATGCGTCATATTAACCTTTAGCAGCAGGGAGTGATCTGAAGTTAAAGAGAATCAGTAACAACTCAGGTTGAGTTTTCATATTTAAAGTCTATGAAAACAGAGAAAGATGATGTGATGTTGCAACCCTCTAACCTTCTTAATCAATTAGTTAGACTGAATTTTTAATGGTTTCATCCTCACTTCATTTCTGTTTGGATCACTGTAAAGTGAATGTGTTTTGGCTTTGGGATGTTCTCCAAATGAAGGATGTGGCTGATCTGGACCTTTGTCATATTTTACATACTAGTAAAACATGTTCATACGTAATAGTTAAAAATTAACCAGTTGCTTTTGTGATTATCGTATATGAACTACTGCTCTTTTAAAGTTCTTCTTTCGACATTGGCTGCTTTTTCACTTATTTTTTGTCCAGTCCTTGTACCTGACCATTTTCAGATGAATGAAGAAACAGATACATCTTTTGTTTGCTAAGCAACTTAACACTGATCCATGAATCACTGAAGCACAGAAAAGGCACCTCAGTCAAGGTATGAACCAGTGTTTTCATGTACCAGACAACTTAACAAACAACCAGTTTTAAATTGTATCCTAAAGGACTTTGTTACTATCAGCCTATCAAAAAAGGCCCCATTATTTGTTCTCATTACTTTAGTTGAATCTATGAAAAACACCAAAGATAACACATTTTGACAGCATAAAATGTTATTTTTGCACAAAGTGCTATTAGGTGAAAACTTGTATTCCAGCATGTTGTGCAGTGTTTCCTTAAAAGATTTGAGGAAATTGGACAAGTGGAGGGCAAAATAAGCAGTGGCAGGCCTAAAAGAAGCTGTCTACAGCAGTTAAACACTATCTGAAAGTCATCTCCTTAAAAAAAAACCCCAAAACAACAAAATGGCCTTGGCCATGAAGAAGTCATTCTTAAGGAAATGAAATAAGGAGAAAAGGCTAAGGTGTGCCAAATTATATGATTACAAGAACTGGACCCAAAATCAATGGCAACTTGAAGAAGAGGTCAGGAGAGTCGTATAAAAGGGAGTGTTTGGGCCATGTGACGGTTTGGGCTTGCATTTCAACCAGCGGTGTTGGAGATCTTGTCAAAATTGATGGAATTATGATTTTCATCCACCATATAATACCATCAGGAAGGCATCTGATGGTTACAGCTTCATGACAATGATCCCAAACACACTGCCAGTACTGAAAAACCATACCTGGATAGAAAAAACACAGTCAAGGATTGGCCTCCCCAGAGCCTGTAGCAATGTGGGATCATGTTGACAGAGAACAGAAAAAAAAAAAGTCAGCAAACATCCAGAGAAGAGCTTTGAAATGTCCTTGTAGAAACCCAGAGACCTATTCCGGAAGAATACTTAAAGAAGTTAGAAGAAAGCTGCCTAAGAGAGTTTAGGCTGCGTTGGAGAACAAAGGTGGTCACACCAAATACAGAATTTCAAGCTTTCAAATAAAAAGAAACAACGGATGAATTCATATAGGAATGTTTCCTGTTATGAACTGATGATATCACAGGTGACGTCTTACATTGCAGAAGTGAAGGATCTCAGAAGCTACATGTGTTTCATATGTTGTAAAATCCACATTTGCAATTTCTTGTGTAAGCAGTTTTTTTTTAATGCGGGTGTCAGAGTTAAAGCTTAGTCTTACCTTAACAGAAAAGAGGAATAGATTGAGAAATAAGGGGGAAGGGTTTGTACGTGTAAAAACAGAACAGATGGAGCTGTTATGAAGTGTTAATCAGCGTGAATCTGCAAAAAAATGTATGAAAACAAATGACAGGCGTACACCTGATGTCTCCTCATAACTAGCTACATGAGTCTGCACATGTATGGGTTCTAAATATATAAAACATGCACAGCTCTGTAGTCTGCATGCTAACATGGAGTTCAACAGCATAAAAGCATGTTTCGTAAGGGAGACGGGAAGTGTCTCAAGATACTGAGCATCTGTGTAATAGCTTGAAACACAGTAACTCATTTTTTTGGCTGAATGCAACATCAAAGTGTGTGTGTTTGAGTATGTGTGTGCATGCATATGGCAGCTCTGTCAGGCTTCTGAAGGCTGTAAAAACAAAATCATCCAGCTACGCCAGGACAGAAAGAGTTAATTGCAGGCTTGAAATCATTAGTAGCAACTTTGAGGAGATTCAAACATTTAAAAATAACCTGACTACCAGATGTGGCTGGGTGGTGTGTGAGTGTATTACTCACTCATGAAGCTGCTGGCATTACTCTACAAATACATCAAGAGACCAGCCAAAATGGGTTTAAAAAGTCTTGAAAACATTTTATACAATAATTTAGTTATAGAAGAATATATATAATATATACATAATAATAATAGTAATTATTCTTTAAGGGAAAAAATAAGGAAAATGAAATGACCCAATCACGGTAGAAGGAAGAACAATAAAAACACAGTTCTCAGTAAAACCAGTACCCCTGCAGCGATTTGGCTTCAGCACACTTGAACACTCGCTTGCTTTTCAACATCTGCCATTCTTGAACTACATTTTATAACTTGTAACCGATCTGAACAAAAGACTTTGTTTTCGTACAGCCGCAGAAAGCCATTAATCTTTGATTCATAGCCAATCAGAGGAATGTTTACAGTTCACTGCAGCTCATACGTCTTCTTCTTTGTCATTTTGTTAAAGGGCTTTAAATAGGTCCAATTTCAAACTTGTCTGTGTTTTGTATATATTTGTATAGATGAAGAGCCTAATTAGTATCTAAAACAGATGGTGGGTTCATGGGGGGTTATTAAAAGGCAAATTCACTGGGCTCAAGACAGAAATTGCTTTTAGATATAAAAGCAAGATCACCTTTGATAAAGAAAAGCAGATGCAGTTTTTCTACCCACACACTGACGTGGCCAATAACAGTAAATCCACCAAGTGGTACAGTGTGTATTTTTAGATAAAAACAAAGAAAGGAACCAAATTTAGAATCAAATCAGATCCAAGGTTCTCAAAAACAGGACATGATGTTGAAATGTGCAAAACATAATCAGGATACGACTCTGGCACAATACAACAACAACAACAAACTTTATTTATATAGCACATCAAATGTCATATAGGTCATATAGGTCTAGATGCTGACTGGCGACTACCTGGTCACCATTCACTGAGGACAAATGTGTATCCCCTGATCATTTGGCGAGTGGTGAAAATGCTCTCCCAAAAATCATCTTGCAATTGCTTTGGTCACTAGCAGATTGGCGTTGAGGCCATCTTGCCTGCAAATACTCGCCATTTACTTTCCGAGCTGTAGGGAAAATTTTAAAAACTCTGACACAAAGCAGAAATAGAAGCCGTCCACCTTCACAGTTAAAGTTGCATCTTTTTGGTATCAGTGGTAAGCACAACTTTTACTTTTTTTTAAATTTATTTTTTAAAATACTGCTTAATGAGTTGTTAGTGAGTGTTTGCAGACAAGGTGGCAAGTTTCCATGACAACTACAGGTGACCAGTACACAGTTTGTACTGCTGACAAATCCCTTATTTGCAAAACATAAATGTTTAAAAAAATCAGAAATCAAACTGATAACTATGGGGTGACTGTGGCTCTGGAGGTAGAGCAGGTCATCTAATAATCGCAAGGGTTGGTGGTTTGATCCCTGGCTGTTACAATCTGCCTGCCAAAGTGTCCTTGAGCAAGGTACTGAACCCCAAGTGGCTCCTGATGTGCTCATCAGATTGTGAATGTGTGTAAATGCTACATAGAAGGCAAAAAGTGCTCGTATGAATGTGTGTGTGTGAACGAGACTTTTGTTTAAAGTGCTTTGAGTGGAAAAGTGCCATATAAGAGGCAGTCCATTTACCATTTACCAACTTTTCTGAGAATCTGAAGAGCTTACTGTGGTGAAGATTGGGCTGTAAACCTTTAAAAGCTTTTGAAAAAATCCAAAAATTAGATTGGCATTTGAACCTGCCATGTACGGCCTCCTGCCTCATTTAAGACAAACACCTTCATATTTAATAGACGTAAAAGACGTAATAATAAAATACTATCCCCAAATATATTATGTGAAATACACTGATAATTTAGGAACTGGGATGATTTTAACTGACTTTGTTAATTAGTAGTTTTTAATCAATCATCAGTAATCATAGTTGGTGACTGTTAATCAGTGATTTGGGGAATTAACTTTGGTGTTTCGAGTTTAATTCTCTCTCAAACCCGTCACCAGCAGGCTCCTCTGTGCCACGTGTCAGACAGAACAGTGTGTGACACAGTCGCTGCTTAATCCACTGGGTCTCTCTCATTATTGTCCAGAGGAGCACTGGGCTGCGACGTTCAATACGATGCAACCTTTCTGTTGATGAGTCAGTGTGTTCGTCACTCCCCGAGCGTGGTCGTCCTCTGTGTCCATGATAACTTCCATAACAAATCATAATGTTTTATTAGTGACCTGTTTGTGGTCCCGAGGAGATAAAGGATTGTTTCCATGACGATTTCCCGCTATAGTGTCGATATGACCAGCTGTATGTGTGTATTTTTTTCTTTTTGTGAGATTACGTGAGAGTGGTTTATGCTGATTCATTGTCAGCTTTGTCAAATCCTCTTCCTTTGTGAGATATGTGTTCAGTTCTGCCTCTCAGCCAAAAACCTGCTCATCACAACAGGGATGGTTACATTATGTCCAATCACAGTTACGTCTGTGACACAGTGACTCAACAGGAGCCCTCTGTTTTCTTGCAGGTGAGCCTGAGTTTAAATACATCGCAAACATGCATGGCAACGAGGCGGTGGGCAGAGAGCTGCTCATCTACCTGGCTCAGTACCTGTGCAACCAGTACCAGCAGGGCAACGAGACCATCATCGATCTCATCCACAACACCCGCATCCACCTCATGCCCTCAATGAACCCCGACGGCTTTGAGAAGGCCGCCTCACAGGTGAAGAAACAGCACATAAAAATCCCTTTTTGAACTTTATGTCTGGACAGATTAAGCTTGCAGACCTACAAACAGTCATTTAGGAACCACAAGTCTTTAAATTAAACCTACACAGCAAGAGCAGCATTTATTAAAGCTTCAGACACTGTCTTTTAATCCGTCCCCGTCTCATTTCTGTTTACTGTGCAGCCTGGAGAGATTAAGGACTGGTTTGTGGGCCGCAGTAATGTGCAGGGGGTGGATCTGAATCGTAACTTCCCTGATCTGGACCGCATCATCTACATCAACGAGCGGGAGGGCGGAGCCAACAACCACCTGCTGCAGAACATGAAGAAGGCTGTGGATGAAAACACCAAGGTAAAACAAACTGACTTACCGATTAGGATAAGGTGGCTGTCATTTCTTGCTTACCTTGAAAAGACTGAAGTAGCAATAATGCATCACTCAAATCTTTGAGTCTTATTCACCCTTTCTGTGTCACTCAGACACAAGCTAATTCAAACTGTGTATTAAATATGCTTATATAGGTTCATTAATAAATGACATTAACATTGAGAAGTGTATGTTAAATATTTTTAAGAAATGTTGCACAGAAAGGAATAAATAGTGCATTTGCTCTGGACTATTTTCATGTGTGGATTGCTAAACATTTGTGGGTATCTACGGTAAATTTACAGCAGAAGGATGGAGAATGTGAGGTTGAACCAAAGCTGCTATAATCAAAAGTGTAATTTATAACAAAGCTAGTAAATAAATGGCTGCTTGCAATGGTTGCCAGGTCTTTTTGATAAAACCAGCTCAGTGGGGAATCAACCCCCCCCCCCCCCCCACATTAG
>VUQG01031866.1:0-12337 GCA_015106755.1 Etia nguti | reverse complement strand
ACGGTACACATCAGCTTTTAGATGTCCCCCATTACTGATGGAAATCTCACAGTCTAAGAAAGCCAACCTGCCACTTTTCAAATCCTCCCTGGTGAATTTGATGTGTCGGTCCACTGAGTTAATGTGATTCGTGAATTGTGGTACATCCTGAGATTTGATTTTCACCCAGGTGTCATCCACATATCTGAACCAATGGCTTGGTGGTGTTCCAGGGTAGGATAGCAAAGCCCTCTTTTCCACTTCTTCCATGTACAAATTGGCCACGATGGGTGAAACTGGGGAACCCATGGCACACCCATGTTTCTGCCTGTAGAACTGACCCTTGTATGTGAAGTAGGTGGAATGGAGACACAGTTCCAAAAGCAAACACACTTGGTCGCTACGTCCAGATGAACAGAATCAACCTTTGGAGATTTACTTTCCTGGATGATTGAGAATGCATCAAGACGTTGGTGTTTAATGTTAAAAAATGTTAAATTGAATGTTGACCAAGAGCCATGCACATGCATTAGTAAATCACAATGCAAAACAGATTATTCTTCATTAAATATATATAATCAAGTACAGTGTGAGATGATCATGACAGCTTTTCTGAGTTGATTCTGAATATTTAACATATAGCATTTTTATCAAAACAGTATAACTTAAATGTGTTCTTGTTGGCCAAACTTCATTTACAAACAATTATCCTCAATGTTCTTTTTTTGTGTCAGCATATCAAATATGGACAAAATATTAGGAAAAGACCATTTTTACCCAGCGTAGGTACAAATCAAAATATTGACTCGTGACTGTGCAGGAACTTAAACTGTAAACTCATGTACCATTCCCTTCACAGTGTTAATCAAAGCTAAGCATACATGAAACAACGTGTAGCTTCTGATATAAAGTAATTTGTCATGGATAAACTCAAGCAGAGCATTTATCAAAGAAAAGCATAACGAAGTGTAACATTTCTCATTCATAATTATTTGATTATCTCCCTGGCTGTTTCAGTGTTATGTGCCGCTGGGGTTTTACAAACTCACTAAGGCAGAACAAGCTGGGTTTCAGAGAGATGGTACAAAACTAATGTGAAACTAATGATATTGCTTTAAAATAATTGTGAGGCAAGAGTCATTTAAACTTAACTAAATGACAATTTTCAATAACAATATCAATATATTTAATTGATGTTTTGCTGAGCATACCTTTATCACATTGTTAGTCTCTAAAATGCCACCCAGGGAAAAGAAAACAGAACAGCTACTATCAAACTGCACCTCAGAATCCTGCAAGTTAAAACAAATGGGAGTGCTTCTAGACTACAGAACTCATCGAATCCATTCCTAATGAGGAAGAAATAAATAGTGCACTTAAAAGTGGACATTGTTCGAAATACAAGTGGAGTGCCGGTACAAAACAGAGTTCACCTGCTCACTGTGTGGTAATTACCTGCTATAAATGGCCTGATTCTTATACTGTATAGCACTTTTATACAACATGTCTTCAAGCACTTTTTTTCTACATAAAATGCTTGCTATCTAATATCCACGCACATTCATTCTCCGATGGATGTATCAAGAGTTAGTATATTGCCCGAGGATACTTAGCATGCAGACTGGAACAGGTAGGGATCAAACCACCAACCTCCCAATTAGTACATAAGCTGCTCTACCTGCTGATCAGCGGTCAATCAAATCTATATCTGGAATTGTGTATTTAGAAATTTGTTTAACTTGTACTTATCTGTTAAAGCAGCTAGCCTTGTTAGGAAAGCCAACTGCTCTGAATAGGTAAGCCCTTTGAAAATAATTTTTACCTCGCTGAATGTTGCATTAACCCCTGAAAATGCGTATATTTCCAAGTTAAATATTTTTAAGCAAAGTATATTTAAGAGACATTGCTTAGTAGATCACAGTGTTATAATAATCATAAAGTAAAAATAAAATTCAGGTACTTAAAGTGAAGATGATGTGGAAATAACTTTACCTTGAATATAAAAATACTTCAGCCAGTCATCAGAAAATTTTTCCACATAATGTTAAATTAACATAATACATATATAATTAATATAATAAATACCTGAATTTGAATTAATTAAATTAAATAACGGAAATTATAATTCAATAATTTCCAGAATTTCCCTCTCAGATATTTTCTTACAGGAAAATGTTTTCTGTCCACTCATTTTCAGGCCCGAGTGTTTAATGGTTTATTAAATATTTATGTTCAAAGATAAGCCGAAAAATTTCAGTACTCTTTCATGATTTTCTTTTTTTCTTGTTCCTTAAGTGCAAATTGTTGTTTTTTCCACTGGAGGCCATTGCCAGATCCTGTCTCAGAAAAACCAGGGCCATCACAGGTTACCCCTTGCTCCCCACTCACCCTCTAGAGGGTGCTCCACCTGGGGACTTTGTCCTACTGGGAGACTTCAGCGCTCATGTGGGCAATGACAGTGAGACCTGGAGGGGCATGATTGGGAGGAATGGCCTCCCGGATCTGAACCCGAGTAGTGTTTTGTTGTTGGACTTCTTTACAAATCACAGTTTGTCCATAACAAACACCATGTTTGAACATAAGGGTGTCCATAAGTGCACGTGGCACCAGGATGCCCTAGGTTGCAGGTCGATGATCGATTTTGTAATCGTATAACCAGACCTGCGGCCATATGTTCTGGACACTCGGGTAAAGAGAGGGGATGAGCTGTCAACTGATCAACACCTGGGGGTGAGTTGGATCAGGTGGTGGGAAAGGATGCTGGACAGACCTGGCGCACCTAAACATATAGTAAGGTTGCGTCTTCAACGCACACCTCCGGCAGAGCTTCAACAGCATTCCGAGGGAGACTGGGGACATTGAGTCCGAATGGACCATGATCAGCATCTCCATTACTGAAGCCGCTGCACTGAGCTGCAGTGCCTTTCGTTGTGGTAACCCAGGAACCACATGGTGGACACAAGAGGTGAAGAGTGTCACCAGGCTGAAGAAGGAGTCCTATCGGGCTTGGTTAGCCTGCAGGACTTTGGAGGCAGCTTATAGGTACCAACATACCAAGCGGAACGTGGCTCGTGCAGTGGCTGAAGCAAAAACTGGGTTGTGGGAGCAGTTCGTACAGGCCATGGAAAAAGACTTTTGGACTGCCTCAAAGAGATTCTGGCAAACCGTCAGGCGACCCAGGAGGGGAAAGCAGTGCACAGCCTGCACTGCGTATAGTGCGGGTGGAATGCTGGCGACTTCGACTGAGGACATTGTCGGGCAGTAGAAGGAATACTTAGAGGACCTCTTTTCAAGAGGGGCTTAGAGTAGAGCCACCACTCCTCCACACTGAAGGGAGCAAGTTGAGGTGGTCCAGCCATCTGGTGTTCCCCTAGACAAGCTGGAGGAGGCTAGGGAGAGGGAGGTCTGGGCTTCTCTGCTTAGGCTGCTGCTCCAGCAACCCAGCCTGGATAAGCGGAAGAAAATGGATGAATGGATGAAGTATCAAGGTAGATTCTGTATGAATTAATCTAAAATTATGTCAATGGTAAGTGGTTCCGATAAGTATGATGAAATACACTGCACCACAAAAAATAACTTTCTGTCGACATAAAATGTACCACAGAAATGTCAAATCTGTCTTTAGGAAAAATGACAAATCGTGGCTTCTCAGACAGATTGAGAGCAATCACAAATGGCATTTAAGAGAAGCTCTCATCAAAGCACAAGGAACATTTCAAAGTTAGCTTCCTCAGTCGCTTTCTCTTACACAGACATGTCCACACACACACTGATAAACAGGTACAGCCATCAGAGGCATGCTTCCCCTCCACTGACATTGACAGCTCATAAAACTGCAGACCAGGCCTGGTAAATGAATAACAACAGTCAACAAAGACATAGACACCAAACAGCTCCATCATCTGCCATTCATTACCAAAACAATTATAAATATGAAGACCTGTGTTTCACAGTGCTTTTTTGGCTGATTATATTGCAACAACCTGCACACTGCTTTTCATGTGTTTTTGTTCTGCTAGAGTATTACACTAGTATAATTAATTAAAAATACAGTTTAAGATAAGATGATATAAGATAGTATTTATTAGTCCCAGAGTAGGGGAATTCACATTGTTACAGCAACAGAATAGACAGGGAGGGAATAGAAATAGAGGCAGCATACCTATACCAATAATACTATGCAAAAGTAGAAGCAAAATATACACTATACAAGGTAGAAAAAATGGAATTGAAATATAAACATAAATAACATAAATATATAATATTATATAATATATATAATTTGTCAATTCTATTAAAGCTACAGAGCTGGGTAGGTTCAATTTTGGATAATCCGTGAAGAGGAATCAAGAACTTGTAAAATCAAATACAGTTCATGCACACTAATTGCTTAATTCGTTCCCTGATGTAAGAATCAAATTATTTAAGCATTAGAAATGAAGTCATAGTCTATTGAAAAACTGTGACTGGAAACCAGTTTTGTTGAGCAGTGAAGTATAATTTTAGGGTCTTTATCTTACAATATAAAGCTCCTGGAGGGTAATGTTGTGATTTGGCACTATGTAAGTAAAAGTGAATTGAATTGAAGTTTGATTTTATGATGTTTAACAACAGTTTTAAACCCATAATAATATATTAAAAGGTAAATGTCTGCATTTAAATAGCACTTTATCCAGTGTATTGTGCAATTTGATCATGCAATGATGACAGAAAGATACAATGCAAGTTCTAAGCATCAAAAGCAATGTGGTGTTCAGTGTCATGCTCAAGGATACTTCAACACATGGACAGGGGTACTGAAAACTGATGAGCTCTAGTGAAAGGTCTTAAAGGGAGAGAATGTGTAGTAACAATGCAAGTTCTTTCTCTTAAACATGGAAAAGGAAGCACTGTCGATCTTTGAAAATGTTGGTGTGTAATTAGGTGAGGCTCTTCTGTTAAGTGGACTTTGCTAGGCTCTGCTAAATACAGTGGATCGCTGCTCCCACTACAGAATCAGACATCTAACAGGTTTAGGTCAGTGGGGTAAACTACTGCTCGGGTGGTATCTCCTTTGTATAAAGTGTAAACAGGTGGTATTCAAAGAAATATAATATTGCTTCACTGTTTGGTTAACAGCACAGCAATGACCAGTGTTGTTTTTGCTTGGCTCATCTTTATCTAACATTAAAATGTGTTTGATCATCTGAAACACAACTATGACACATGCAGAAAGAAAGAAAGACAGACAGAGGCAAATACTTTTTTTAAAAGCACTAAATATGCATTCAACTGCTTTCCTGCTCTCCCTATATTTTACAGATAGGATAGACATTCATTAATAAAGATCCATGAGGAGAATCAGAAAATAGTTTCAGCTAAGAAATAAACAGACTTTGAATGGAGGAGATAATAAAAAGGGTAACTGGAAAGGCAAAAAACTAAATCACCTTATCTGTGCATTTTCTTGTTTTAATTTATTGTAATGCTTGTGCACTTTAGATGTTCAGGTCCACATTCATGATGCACTGTTAATAATAGTGTTGATTAAGTGAGGTTTTTTTTTTTTATTTAAACCATTTCTATTAAGTTAATAGAGAAAGACTATTCTTCATATTTTTGTATTGTATTGTTTTCAGTTATGTGCCTATGCTGCTAGTTGCTATGCAACAACTTTCTATACTCCCTCTACAGGAGGCCTTAGCAGAGATAAACTAGTGAGTCAGTTCACATCAAGATAAACTGATAATTAGTCTTATAGTGGCGCTTTCTATTACTGATTAGTAATAATGTGGTAATAGTTGGGTAACAATGTGGGAACAAAAAGGTAATAATATGGAATTTGCACATTATTACCACCTAATAATTAATTCCTAATTCCCTAATTCCTTTAATAGGTTATTAATGTAGCACTAATGAGAAACAGGCAGTTTTGCATGTTGCAATCCTGATTCCTGCTTATTACACAAAAACCACACGCACCATCCATGTTTCCATTTAATAACTCAGAACAATAAACACAGTATTTACATTATTGCTTTTAAGCAAAGTAGGATGCTGGGGAACCTAAGATGGATTAACTGAAGCATTATAATACATTCCTATTATTCTAAAATATCTGTCAATACAACCTTATTATGATGAGGTTATTACCATTTAAAGCCATTCTAATAATAGGTGAAAATTCAAATGCACAGACATTACCTTCATATTGCTAGCAGGTTATCATATTCTTATTATTCTACCATTAGTAATTGGTTTTACTCTTGTTTCCAAATAAATGAATTTTAGTATAATGTTATCAGCTGTAACCACTGTTGCTACGATTATATTACTTTGATATTACCTGGTTATAACTTTGGTAATTTAGCTATTAGCGAGCTGGAATACAGTGTCCAACCAGTCTTATTTAAAATACGCCATTTTTCACAAATCAAATCACAGCACTGATAACAACATAGGCACAAAGGAAAATGGAAGCTCAAACTTTCTATATTTTAAAATATGATACCACCCTCAGTTTTGGCAGTTGTCACAAAAGGGCAATGGGTAGCTTCTTAGCACTGCACACAGCAGGTATTGCAAGTCTGAGAAATGCAAACAGATCCAAGTTTTCCAAGTACTATGAAGGTAATACAGAATAACTCACCTAGCTATTGTAAGGGCCCTGCCTGCATCAGGTAACCTAATTACCTGATTACTAATACTATGATGGCCTTTTATCCTGCTCAGGTTCCAGTGTGACTCAAACGTGTTGCTGAATGTTCATTCTCTGTCTTCTTTTTTATTATTATTCTTTTGTTGCTGTAACTGACTGCCCTCTAAAATAATTTTGTTGAATATTGTAACATTTTTGTACAACAGTGTTGTACAACTACAAGCAAAGGTCATTGTAGATCACAACAGATGTCAGTTGACTAACAGAATAACAGAATAAAATTCCCACTGCAATTAACTGATGTAAAGCTTATTTGAAGCTGTAAAAAACCCTAAATACTTTTATTTATTTGCTTGCATCTTATTTTGGCGCTTATTGCCTTTATTTGCTCTCAGCTAGGATTAACTTCCTACTTGAGTTTTGATGCTATTATTTTGAAATAACGACTTCCTGTATAACTGTTGTTGTGGCGCAGTTTGATGCCAATTGGGGGAGGTTGGACGGGGGTGTTGTAACGGAGCTTGTGGAAGTTTATTTTGTCATTAGCAGCCCCCTTGATAGAGGCACAAAGTATGTTTATGATGGAAATAAGTACATGTTTAAATATTTTGTGAAACTGTGAATTTGTTCAATTTACTGTAGAAGGTTAAGTTGTTTTATGTTGTAAACGTTTATGGTTGTAAGAGCATGGATTTTAACTTACATGCTGTTTTTTGTGTACACATCCACAGCTCTTATGGTGAGATTGAGGGTTTATTGCCATTAAACCTAAAAATTCATCAGTAAAGTGTCATCCTTCACTGGGGGGTGTTTGCTACAGAAGCTGTTCTGGATGAAAGGAAAAGAAAGACTCTGGACTCAGCTGGCAGGCTGCCTGATCACACAGACAATCCTCTGTCCTATTTACAAAAATTGCCCCCAATCTCAAGAATTCAAGGGATGTAAATAATGAAGAAAAATATGAAAACAAATCATCACACCTTAAACCCATTGCATATCATCTGTAAAATTATCTTAACGATTAGTGATATTAATGTGAGAGTTCACTTGATGCAGGCATGCCTGCTTATTTTAAAACTACAGTTGATAATTATAGTGTAGATCACTCACTCCCGTCCATGAACCTAAAAGATCCTGATTTCTTGGGCAAATCAGGAGTCGCAGAAAAATATATTTGTTCAGAAGCATCCACTATATATAGCTGGGCAGTCTTATACATTGTGCATACAGCTCCATAAATGCATGTGCTTCAGATTCAGATGTCTTTTCAACTAATGTGACTTTCTGAGTAGGCACTCACTAACAAGATGAAAGCACAGCACAGCCACAGAATGTATGAATCAGACCAAAACAATCATTACTGCTCAGCCTGAAGGACCGATCCACATCATAGCAAGTTTAGACTTGCCAATCCCACTGACCTTCTTTCAGGGTGAACGGTGGGTTGACATTGCATGACAGTTTCAATATGGATAGGAGCAAGAATGCAATGTATTTTTGTGTTGTTGTTGTTGTTTTTGCCCTACAAGCTCTGCTGTTTAGACTGACTTAGAGCAACTTTCACTCTGTTACATACTGTTGGGACTTGACATTGTTACTAAACAATATAAGGACATGATAGATTGCTATCAGTGGTACTGAAATAGTGTTAGGTCAGTACAGTGCTTGATTGGAACTGTAAAGTATTTCAGCAAGAGGCTAGTACTGTGGTTAAAATTGTGCAAAATATTCAGAAGAATCTGATTTACTATTATGCAGTAATACAAATGTAAAACAGAAATAAATTTGTTCCAAGTCTGTGAAGCAACTTTATTCTTGTTTGCTTGTTTATTTTGTTTTTCTATTAATTCCATAAATGCAAAATTGGCATAAAACTGATGTTAGTGTGATTAAGTTCGTCTTGCTTTATTGTTGTTTAATCAGGACTTTAACCCGGCCTTACTCCCTATTGCGTCAGCTTACACCTAACGAAGCAACAACAAAGTTATGTTCATTATTTACCATACTGATGACCTTTTAAAAGAGGCCTCTTTGATGTCCAAACAATGTATTATGAAGAGCATTTTGTAGAAAAAGCAAGCAGTATATTTGTCAGCCAATATGGTCATGAGATCATTCTGCAGTGGGCTGTTGAAAATAATATCAGTCTGATGTGCTGATATTTTTCATGCAAAAATATGCAAGAAAAAATTATGCTTGGGATAATTTAGAAATTGTGTCATGACACGATCTGTTAATTACACATATGTCATATGATATTCCTTTTATTTTCACAGCATAGTGACGTATGACTGTGACTGGCTAAAGACCAGTACCAGACGGCTTTATTGGGTGTACATTTTATGTGTGGCCATTAGTTTGGCTGACTTAGCAAATGGTTGAAGTGAATTGAAGAAAGAATTCCACCAACTAAATCATTTAAATATAAAATTATAGTTGGCTTGCATATTACCAGTGAGCCTTTGCAACTTTGTTTGGCTATTAAGATTTCATTGATACTTATGCAACTGTCAGTTTTCCATATGAAAAACACAGGTGGTTTTCAACCTCAAGAGAACTGTTTCGTCACCCTTTCTGTAAAACAAGTATCATTTCTCACCACGTCACCGCTCATGTATTAGTCCAAGTCCTTTAAAGTCATTGTCAGCAGGAAGCCTAAACAACTCCCAGAGTAAGGGAAGGATTCTGGATCAACACCATGATGCAAACTTGTGGCAATAGTATATACAGTATTCTGAAGAAGGTATAAAATGTCACCGCATGTGCATGTGTGTGTTTTATGTGTATAGATTTTTGTGTTACATTCTTACACTACCACGACAACCCCTTTCTTTTGTCCTACTAATATTCCGGTTTCTGTTGCCTTATGTTTCCAAGCGCTGTCACCAATCTTTGCATTTTATTATAATCTCATAACACTTGTTTAATCAGCTAACATCTCTCCTATGGACGTTTTAATGTCTACAGTCTCAGATCAACACAGTGCTGCCCTCCAGCACTATCAGCAGCAGGAGCAGCAGCAACCATTCAACAGCAACATTGTATCCATCAGGTAAAACATGAGCTAGTTTTGCTCTGCATTGTCCCCACCTGATGACAGTGATATAGTATGATGTGATTCCATATTAGATTCTTGATGAATGTGTGTTGTTGTTATTCAGCCTGGTTCTATTTGCCCCTTTTTAACTTTGAGCACAGGCCCCTTTAAACACCTCTGCACAGCCCTGCTTTAAACATCAAGTGGTAACACTATTCCTATAACAGTAATAAAATGAATTCCTTTGGCCATTGTGTTTATTATTTCTGTTGCTCTCCACATTGCATTACGTAAAAGTAACACAAATCCCTGTGTGCCTAACTAAGCTTTGGGGAAGCTTCTGAGGAAACAACGCGCGTTTAAATCTTGAGGATTTACTAATCAGTTCTTTTTTTTCTGTAACCATAGCTATATTTTTATTCATCTACATCCATCAGCAAACACTTGACAATAGTTTTTGCTCTTGTCTTCCTTCCAGGAACACGCTTTCCCCATCGCCTTTAGTTTTGCATCGTCACCCAACAATTAAAACAACCAGTGTCTCTAGTTAACAGCTGCAGAAGATTAGCAGAGTATCGTTTCTGAATGGAGTGTTTTCCACAGACTAATCCGCTCAGCTCCCCGCCCCTCCCGTTTTTAACGTCGGTTGCATGATAAAACAGACAGCATGTCAGTCGTGTTTCTGCTACTCGATCCCATACCAGATATTTCATTTAGCGGAGCCCACAGACAGCGCACAACTTTGGCGGTGGAATTCATAAACAGCAGCAGCAGCAGAAGGGAGATAAGTGTGTGAGGGGAGACTCACCTGAGAAAGACCGTCTCTCCTTGTCGTACTGTGATATTGTCCATCACTTTGTTGTCGGACTGAGAATCCCCTTGGCTGCGGACCGGCAACCCTGCAGGTACAAGAAACAAAATCCTCAGGGAGAGAAAAACTGTGCATTTGGAAAAAGCGACAAAATATCCCCGAATAGACATCGTCTTTAGCCTTCGAAGGCGCACAAACAAAAATCATACAGCGAGACAATGAGGAGGTCCTCCGCCGTGAACGGAGATTATTGTACTCCCAGTTCATTAGTCTTAATCCAAATCTTCTCGCCAGGTATTTGTGGTGTGAAGCGTAAGGAAGACAGAGGACGCTGTCTGGCTGCAATATGGAACATCCACTGCCTTTAGTTTTAAGCGGGGGGGATTATTTTCACTATCCCTCTGTTTTGTTTGTTTGTTTGTTTGTTTGTTTGTTTTTTCTTTTGTTTGTCGTTTATTTTCACATAAGAAATAAGACGTAAAGATCCCTTCAGGAATGTATTCGAACGCTTCATCCCCGGTCGAGAGAATCGAAAAATGTGCACAATTAAGAAAAGAAGACTTGGAATCGTATTTAAAGGGAGGAAGATGCTAAGCTTGCCAACTGCATGGGTAGTCAGTGATTTGTTTCTCTGTCGGCGATCTGTAATAAGTGCGCTTTCTGTGTCGCTGCGTAGGTGGTCAATGAAAAGGAAAAAAACACGGCTGTGGTAATCATTATGGGAAAATTACTTCCTGTTAAAATATTTTATGATGATCGTTTTAATAGATTATACCACTGCATAGAGAGAGTCAAGAATATTAGTATACAGATTTTTTTTTTTTTTAAGCATATATGGTGCAAACGAATTGAGCCACCCTTCATTTCTTTACATTTTGATAGGAAATTGGGAAACAAGTTTAGCAATTTTTTTTGAATTCCGCAAAAAATGCAAGGAGAGCATGGTTAATTCTATCTCGCAGTTTGGTATGACCACCTTTATTCTTCAGCACAGCTTGAATTCTTTTAGGCAAGCTTTCTTGTACTTGTAATAGTCTTGAGGAATTGTTTTCCAGACTTCTTAAAGGACATTTCAGAGCACTTCTTTGGATTGGATATTGTTTTGCTTGTGTTGCATTCTCTGTCAAAATGATTCCACCAGGGCTGGGTTAGGGTTCTTTTCTCTTATTTCTTAAGGGATTTTCAGATACTGTTTATCTGCTGTAGATAATTATTTTAGGCCTGCCGCTTACTCCGTTGACCTTTACCTCTCCACTAAAATTCATTGAGGACACACTGCACACCATGCCTAGATATATTAAGTTTGAGCTAATAGCTTTTTGTGAAACACCTTGTTGATGTATTCAATAGTGTACAGGGTGGGCCATTTATATGGATACACCGTAATAACATGGGAATGGTTGGTGATATTAAAGTCCTGTTTGTGGCACATTAGTATATGTGAGGGGGCAAACTCCTCAAGATGGGTGGTGACCATGGTGGCCATTTAGAAGTCGGCCATCTTGGATACAACTTTTGTTTTTTCAATAGGAAGAGGGCCATGTGACACATCAAACTTATTGGTAATGTCACAAGAAAAACAACGGTGTGCTTGGTTTCAACGTAACTTTATTCTTTCATGAGTTATTTACAAGTTTCTGACCACTTAGAAAATGTGTCCTATGTGCTGCCCATTGTGTTGGATTGTCAATGCAACCCTCTTCTCCCACTCTTCACACACTGATAGCAACACCGCAGGAGAAATGCCAGCACAGGCATCCAGTATCCGTAGTTTCAGGTGCTGCACATCTCGTATCTTCACACCATAGACAATTGCCTTCAGATGACCCCAAAGATAAAAGTCTTGGGGGCCATTCAACTAGCCCACGATGAC
>VUQG01031864.1:0-21358 GCA_015106755.1 Etia nguti | reverse complement strand
GTTTTCCCTGGCCGCTATTTCCTGTCATCCTGTATTTTATGTATATAAGATTTAGATTGGTTATTTATGGTTGGTTTACACAGCTTGTGTAGGTTTGTGTATGTATGTGTAGCTGTGTGTGTGTGTGTGTAATTGTGAATTGTGCTGCTTACGTTGTTGAGATATACAATGCTGCGCTTGAGAGTCACCATCTACCGGAACCAAATTCCTTGTATGTGTCTGTGCATATACACGGCCAATAAACACGATTCTGATTCTGATTCTGATTCTGATAAAGTCAGACAAAATCCGATAGGATTCGGACTTTTGGTTCAAATATTCAGCTCTCTGATGAGCCATCTCTCCTGATACCACACTCAAGCTTCATGTAAAGTATTGATTGGATGTCTTTGCACTCATTCCCCCACATATGTAAAGTAACATGAGATCAGAGAAAGCTTGTGGCTCCATGTCATGACTGGTTAAAAGCAAAAAAAACCCCAAAATAACTGTGACCAGAAACCATTCTTGATGTGGACGGATCGGTGGATTAGATATAGCTGATACATAATCAGGACATATGGTCTAGTCTGTTGGAGTTCATGAAACTGTGGCTTTAAAAAATAAACATCACAGAGGCAGTTTTAACTCAAATTTAGCCTTAATGCCAGCATCAGGCTGCAGGTAAGCTGGGGTAAAGTCTCTGCAGTCACATGCATGTGCATCACATGACTTCCTGAACAGTTAATCAAGAGATTTATCAGTAAGTTTTTGAATTCAGGAAAAAAAAGTAAAACAAAAATCCCACTTTAGCTGGGCTGTAATAAACTACAAGTAAACACTAAATTCACTGCTTAAATAGCTAGGGGAACACACCATCAGTGCAACACAAAGTCAGTTAAACTCCAGGGTTATTATTCTGTACTGTTAGGAAGCATAAACCATTGTGAATCCATTTGATTTGCTTTGGTGCAAATGACAATGACAACAGGTGCACTGGAGGCAACAACAAGCCAACCCCCGGCCTGAATCTTAACTATCAAGCAGCTGTTGTGTTTCAGCTGCAACGACATGAGTCACTCTGAAAGAGATGCTCAGATATGAGAGCCAGAGAGCGCGAGCTGCTGTCCTCGCAGCTCTCGTCTGTTTGCCAGTCTTAACACGCGGCTCTGCAGTGAGGATGCTGGTGGTCGGTGTGTTTGACTGATTAAAGACACAGCAGCCGGTTTACCTGTGGTGACGTCCTAACTGCTGGGTGATGCAGAAGCTTCGTAAACCGTTCCCTGAGTGTTGAGCTTTTTAAGAATGAGCCCAGGCCGCTGCGCTGCGCTCACGAGATGTGACGTCAAAGAATTTGAAAACCTCTCTGCAGTAACAACACAGCACCGCTCGTTTGATCAAACCACCTAAAAACCGTCTTGTTCTCAGAGCGAGCCAGTATCGACTGAAAGGCTCAGAACCATTTAATACCGATTTCCTTTAAGTGAGACTGTGATCTTTATCTCCAAAGAGGTTTTAACTGCCCGACCTTCATCAGAGCTGGGCAATACTGTGAATGTGAATTCCACCATCCTCACATTGACGTTACATCTGCAGAGGTTGTTGTTCTGTCCTTAGATGGAGCATCAGTGACACACGGGCAGAAAACACCTCAGTAAACAGCAAACTGCAGCTCTGTTTGTCATTTATTTATAGATGCAGCAGCCAAAAAGTAAAATCACCATGCCTGCAGCATCACACAGCTCTAATCACAAAGCAAAGCTGCTAAATATTAATCAAGGTGAACGGCACAGCTTGAGCAAAATCAAGCTCGCCAACAAAGTAATTTTAAAACTGTTCCAATTTCAAAGAGACAAAGAGAAAAATGAGAAGTTACACAAAGCTTCAGGAAAAAAGTGACAAACATCGAATTTATTCTGACCACCTAAACATGCTGTCATCTAAAAACTAAAAGCTATGCTAAACTGACCTACATCCTGTGGAAAAGCAAACTGCTCCATCTGCAATCTCCTGACCTGTTTTTACCATCTCATCATCACACAGTGGATCTCCTTATAAAGTGTGACAACACCTACAACAGGTCCAAAAAAACCTAAAAAAACCCACCTACTACACATTTAAATGAGCAACCAAAAAAAAATGGGATGTTTGCACCTCACATACAGTTAGAAACTCACCAGCATCCTCTTTAGTTCAGCTCTAATCAGCCAATGCGTTTGGGCAACCAGACATTATCGAGACAATCTGCTGAATTTCAAAGCAAAAAGCAGAATAAGGAAGAAAGGTGATTTAAGTGACTTGGAACGTGGCATCGCTGTTGGTGCCAGCTGGTCTGAGTATTTTAGAAACTGCTGATCCACTGGGACTTTCCTGCTACGGTTTATAAACCTCTGAGGAATATTTCAAGCACCTTGTTGAATCTATGCCATGAAAATGAAGGCCCTACTAGGCAAGGTATACCTAATAAAGTGACCAGTGAGTGCATCTTATAACAGTTACAGTTATAAACAGTGACACACGCTCTTCCCTAAATCTTTTCCCCATAAATATGCATGTGGCGACCTTCCTGTACCTTTAATAACGAGTTCTGACACGTCAACAAAGACGTGATTTGAAGGCCATGAGAACAATGATGGCTGCACAATGATGGCTGCACAATGATGGCTGCACAATGATGGCTGCACAATGATGGCTGCACAGGCAGAGACCACCTGAAAAAGTTTGAATGCACATCCAGTCATTTTTTTCCATAAGCAAGCTGAAATATGACAATATGACAAATAATTCTGCTCAGGCCAGAAAACTGCTTCAAGGGTTAATGCTAACAGGCTTTCAAGGAGTAAAGAGTGAAGACATGTCGCACAACTATCAGGAAACCTGCGTCTGTATACAAGGTGATGCTATCTCGCTCTCCTCCAACACACAAAAAAGTATGAGTCACTAAAAGGATGAGAGCACTGACACTTGCCGCTCTCTGTTATGAACAGAGTGAGCGATTAATGCCAGAGGAGATAACACAACAGTGTCAGTGTGTATTTATGTGCAATATGTGGCTGAAAATCTGCAGATGTTTGATCTGGTGTCAAAAAATTGCCCGCATATGCAGCCTCTATAATGTCGCCAATGCTTCTGGACCGCACGTTTTAAAGACACAAGACTGCCATTTTGGTTGCCACCATGTTGGATTTCTTTTGTTGGAGCCAGAGATTTGGATACAATGGTGGAGTGCTAAGGCATGGTTAGCCAGCTCCATTCATAAACTGTAGAGCTGCATTCATAGACTTCCTTTTTGAACTTCACTCTTGCAGTCAGCCTCAAGTGGACAGTAGAGGAAGTGCAGTTATTGGCACTTGCACAGAGTCAGCTTTATTTTTTTAAGCCTTAACATTTACTCAACATCTGATTGGATAACTTCCCAGATGCGGGGAGTAGAATTAATGCTGTGTTTCTTAAATGGCACACTCAGCCATCCATGTGTCTGCATACTTTTGCACCACGTCGGCGTAACTTCTATCAGTTTCTATCAATCATTATTAATGTTTGTAAAAAGCAGAACGTCGGACAAAGAAACCCGAGAGTTTTGCAGCGGTGTAGTTCGGAGACGAGCTAATGATGATGACGAAGATGTTGATGTCAGTGCCTCTCTGACGCTGCAGAAGCTCGCCTCGGACACACTGGGTGGGGAGGTGGGGAGTGCAGAGATGGATGAGGAGTCAGCGAGGACACAGAGACTCAGAGAGAAGACCGGGCAGAGTGACAGCATTTAGAAATGGAGAAATGTAATAAGATGCCAGACACTGAGAGGGAAGCAGAGGGTAAAAATATAAAATGGAGAGAAGGCAGAGAGGGAGGTGTCAGATGGGGTGACATCACTGCTGGCGGTCACAGGCCGGTGCTGCATTGCAGGTACCAAAACGAGACCCAGCAGGGATGAGGAGGAGGAGGAGGGATACCAAAAAAAAAGGATCAAACGGGAGGAGGAAAGAAAGAAAGGAGGGGATGACTCATGAGAGAGAAAAACAACAGCTCATGTTTAACTTCTCCCCAGACAGCGTGTCCCTCCAGACACACATGAAGCTGAACGTGTCACATGAAAGGAAAACTGAAGACCTTTATCTTCACGGGAAAGAAAATCAGTCAGCTCAGGAAGAATATTGTAATGCATTTGTAATTTTGCAGCCTGCCTTTTGAGTGAATTTTAGTGTTTCTATACTCAACCCATGTAACTGTGACACATTTTTGCTAGCAAGGAAATAAATAAAAGAAAAACTTTAGCATTTGTCCATCAGAGCTGTATCGATTCAGGCTTTTAAAGAGCTCTCCATGGTAGATGATTAAACTTGCAAAGAAAATTTGTAAAATAATATATAAAAAGTTGACTCTGACAGGGCCTTGCAATTTCAAAAACCCTGGTTAGCTCCCTGCACACAAACAAAAGTCCTGATTAGGAGGATGGGAGGGTTTGGGATTTTCTTTCGCTTTGATTGAGTTACTTTTGCTTTTTCCTAGTTGGCTAAGCTCAGGTACCAAAAACTACTCAGTTAGATTTAAGCACTAGAACTACTCGATTAAGTCAGTTAGGCTTGGGCACTAAAAGCTACCAGGTTAGGTTATGTCTTCGAAAATGACGTTTTTAGCTCTGAACACCAAAATCTACTCGCCAAATTTAAACACCTAACTGTGGTTTGGGTTAAATTATTCGCCTTCGCAACAATAACCCTGCATATTGAAGAATGTCACATACCCACTGCACTTAAATGTGGCTACAAAGTGTCTTTTCAAGCATCTCAGGAGTGGCAGTCCCACATTAATACTGCCCAAACCAAGCACGTCGTGTCTAATACGTCTATAAACCATTAATGTCAGATTGTTGTTGATGAACCAGCTGCTTTCTAACACGTCATGTTAGTTTTTTAAATTATTGACGAGTCAACTCAGTTTCACATTCATTTACTTCATTAAACGTTTGAGCCCTGACCTAACCTTTTTCTTTATTGCGCTCCAGAGTAGCTAATGCTTAAGGATACTGCAGTAATCATCTATCCTATCATGACAAAATGACAGAAAACATGTTAAAATGATTCAAACTGGTGCCCACAAATTTTTAAATCATTTCTATCTGCACGTCACTCTCAAAGGTCTTAAAAACACAAGAATTTAATGTAATTTAGTGCAGCGCTAAAACTGAAAAGCTCAGCAGTATCTGAACATCACAGGTCGGAGAGTAAGTCACTGC
This sequence comes from Etia nguti, assembly GCA_015106755.1. Lineage (NCBI taxonomy): Eukaryota > Metazoa > Chordata > Actinopteri > Cichliformes > Cichlidae > Etia > Etia nguti. The sequence continues at coordinate 16,143 of VUQG01031864.1, read as the reverse complement.
TGCTCCTGAAATCGATGTGACTGAAGGTCTGTCATGCCGAGGCCTCCTGCCTCAGCAGGCTGATGCACAAAGCGGTGAGGTCAGTGCTTTTTCAGCATAAAGCAGCAGTGCAAATTTGTGTTTCAATGTCTTTAAGAGGCGAACAGGTCAGCAGTGAGACACAAAGGTTTTTTCTGCAAGCTGCACAACAAATCTACTGCCTAAAAGAAACCATAACTGCAGAAGATTAGCAAAAACCCAGGCGGCATTGTGTAATTATGTGAAGCACCCCACTCAGCACCAACTACATATTTCCCCAGGCTAATGAAAAATGAGATCATGTCATAAAATTACATGTAAATTGTGATAAAGCCCATAAAAAAAATCATAGTAGTCATGCATATATTCCTCAAAATACAGCAGTGACTGATGGCCAAAGTTTAACTGATTAATCCAGAGAAATAAACAGCTGACAGATGAAGTTATAGCACTTTCAGATTTTATGACTCAAACAGTGTTTCTGTTGAGTTTTACAGCACTTTAAAAAGTGACCGACCAAAAACATCCTGTGAAGCAGTCGTGCTCATTGATCAGCAGCATCGCCCTCACTGACCCCGTACAGCCAGAGACATTAATGGCAGCGCCCTTCCTGGATGGGAAAATCCTTGCAGGGTGACTTATGACTGCACTTAAATATAATAACTATCAGGTTTCATGTTTTTCTGACTGATCAATCACTAAAACCTTCAGTGTTGAAATACAGAGAGGAACAGGAGCCAGCTTGGTGATGGGGTCGGCCATTTTCTTACTCATCTGTACACTTTCACTATCCAGTAAGATATTGGTGTTTTTATCTGTATTTGGAAACCAATATTTAGCTTTGGTTTAGTAGTAGAAATGCAATCAGTTTTACATCAATGATACGTTTCTTTTCCTCCTAACAAAAGGGCTTCAAATGACCAGAATGACGTATTATTTACTTTGAATTAAAGATGAGCAGCATTGGTGTTTTCTTGGTATAAGAGGGCTGCTGCAGCTGCTGCGGCCTGTCATCAATATTTTGTGGTTTCGGGTCGATATGATTCTGAGAAAAGGAGTCAGATGGCCCTGAAACATTCAGAGCGATGCTTTCATCTTTTACTACATCCTTCTCTCCATTTTTTTTACCCTCAGCTAAACAGACAAAAACCATCAGGAATTTCTTAACTTTCAATAAACCGTATGTTATCTTATACTTTGTTGGGTTGTGTTTCTGTTTCAATATGGAAATCTCACATCAAGTTACATATAGACTTGAATATCTCATCATCTACAGTAAATCATATCATCAAAAGAATTTGGAAATCTCCGTGAGCAACGGGCAAGGCTAAAAATGTGTGCTGGATGCCCGTGATCTTTGGGTCATTGAGTGGCACTGCATTAAAAGCAGACATTAGGTCTGTGATGGAAATCACAGCATGGGCTCAGGTACACTCCCAGAAATCATTACCTGTGAGCCCAGTTCACTGTGCCATCCACAAATCCAGGTTAAATCTCTGTCATGTAAAGAGGAAGACACATCCAGAAACACTGCTGCCTTCTTTGGGTCAAAGCTCATTTAACATGGACTGAGATAAAGTGAAAAACTGTTCTCTGCTCAGACAAATCCAAATGTGGAATTCTATTTGGAAAGCATGGATGCTGTGTCTGCAAACTAAAGAGAAGAGTGACCATCCAGCTTGTTATTAGCACTCAGAGAGTCTGCATCTCTGACGGTATGGGGGTGCATTAGTGCCGATAAGGCACTGGCAGCTTGCCCCTTTGGAAAGGCACCATTGATGCTGAAAGGTATATACAGGTTTTAGAGCAACATGTACTCCTATTCATTTTTTTCCCAGGGAAGGTCTTGCATATTTCAGGAAGACAATACGAAATCATATACTGCACCGAACACAACAGCATGGCTACGCAGTAGAAGAGTCCAAGGTTTGAACGACCTTCACCAATGAAAACATTTAGAGCATCATAAAATAGGACAAAGATGACTCCGGACTGTTGAGCAGCTAGAATCCTGTGACAAGAACAGGACAACATTCCTCTCCAAAACATCCAGCAGCTGGTCTCCTCAGTTCACAGACGTTCACAGACACAGACCGTCTGCTGACACAGACCGTGGCAGCAGTTAAAAGAACAGGGGATGCTACGCAGTGGTAAACACGACCCTCTCTGAACGTTTTTGAGATATAGTGCTCCCATCAAATTCAAAATTATTGAATAGTTTTCTTAATATGCTAAATTTTCTCCATTCATGTGTGTTTTTGATATCTGCAAATCACTGTTTTTATTTACATTTTACACTCTGTCACTTTGTAGGAACTGTAGTTGTAAAAACTGAGTTACCTTTTACTGAGGGCTCAGTATCAGTGAGTGCATTTGTTAGTGAAGAAAGACATATATGAACCACAGCAACATGAAAAAGAAAGAAGTTGATTTAAATCTCGTCTGAAAACATATTTTTATAAACTAGTTCTTTCATTTTGTGTCTTCTGGGCTTTTTGTTGTTTTATTAACTGTCTGATGTTACTGCAATGTTTGATATTTTTTATTTGTTAAGGAAAAATGTGTATTTTGGATTTTGCATTCCTATTTTCTTGTTATTTTAACTCTGTCTCCGCTTCACTGTAATTTTGTTCTTTCACTTTAGCTCTGGGGTGTTGCCCTGCTGAAACTGAAACTTACACCACAACACTGACATGGAGCCAAAAGTTTGAGGTTTTGAAGCAAACTGCAACTTTGATTATTACACTGCTATTTCTGGGAATATCATTTTTCATGGTCTGACAAAGTACTTTGTAAACTCAGCTTTAAAGGTGCTGCATAAATAATTTCTATTACCTTAATCATTGCTTCTTCTGTGTGACCAAATCGTGTTATTGTTTTATATAAATCTGTGGCTGCAATTGCAAATTCAAAGCAAATTGTTATTTTTCTTTAGTTTTATTAAGATTAAAAAATAAATGTAAAGAACTAGCTATTGTTTTATAACACACATCAGTTTTATTTTTTTATTTTTATGTGAATTATAGCTACTATTTAACCAAGAGTTTAACGAACCAGTGGCCCATGTCCCAGGTCTATTAGACAAGTATAATGGAGAAGTTGATTGGCAGTTGCTGGCCCAACTGGACTGCTTGGGGCCTGGAAAATATGCTCAGTGATGCAGAAGAAAGCTCTTATTGTCTAAGCAGCCGAATCCTCTCTCTCCAAACAAAAATCAGACCCATGATGTCATAAACTACCTGTAATCAGCCACCTGAGCGCGCGCGAGCGCACACACACACACACACACACACACATCATGGTGAAAACTCCACATAACAGGTAAAGCATCTTATCACCCAGTGCCCCTTACCTCCTCTTATATTCATCCCTTTCTCTCTTCACTTTGGCCAGCACGTTGTACAGAGCCCTGATCTCCGGCGTGATGGTGTCGATCTGGACTCCAACACCGTCCGGGTGCGTCCAGGAGACCCCGGGCCCCGTGACGCACGACTCCCTCCCGGTGCCAAAGCGGCGGGTATGGTTGAAAGACCAGATCGTCCCGGGGAGGAAGCGAGGTGGCGGAGGTGGGGGAGGCGGGAGAGCGTTGGAGGTGTTTGTACCGGTGTGGGCGGAGTACTTCTCGTTGATGTTGGTGATGGTTTTGGTTGGGTCCATGGGACTAAGAGCCGGGCTGATGGAGAAGCCGGAGGTGGTGAGGTTGGAGTTTGAATCCGTACTCAGGTATTTGTTGTCAAACAGAGGAGGGGGGTTCAAAGTTGGGGAGAGGAGGCCTCCGGGCAGGTAGGCAGAATTGTTGGCGTTGAGGAGTGGGATGAAACCCGGCCTGGCGGGGATAGGCCCGATGAATCCGGTCTGGACTCCCATGTCTTTAGTGAGGGGTTTCTGGTGTCCATCGCCCCCGCTGTTGCCCTCCAAAGCCTGCTGCAGCTGTTTCTCCAGCACCTTGTTCCTGCGCTCCAGCTCGTGCACTTTGGCCAGAAAGCAGCGGAAGCGCAGGTTCAGGGTCTTCAGCACGCTGATGTTGGAGCCCAGGTCGTTGCGCAGAGCCGTGGCCGCCGGGGGGACGCGGTGCAAGGGGCTGCTCAGGTGCAGGTAGGCGAGGCCCGACGGTGGCAGAGCGCCCAGGTCCAGCCCGGACAACCCATCAAGCCCGAACCTGCCGTGGTCCCCCAGGAAGTAACCCGGGTCTGGGATGGCGGAATCGGTTTGGCTCGGCATTTGGGGATGTTGCTGCTGCGGGGCCAGGAAACCGCTCTCCTCCAGGACCGGATTCATACTAGAGTAGGAAAATCTGAAGTGCTCGAAATCCGGCATGAACCCAGACTTTTATAGATTCACCCGGAGAGGTAATTCAATATGAATATTTATGATCCCAAACTGGAACCTGGCCCAGCAGCCTCTTCTCGATTTCACCCGACGATCCTCTTTATGCGGAGGAGCTGTGAGCTGAAAGTCAGAGCATGCGTTTTAAAATGATGCTTTAAGGGCCCAAAATGGCAGCAAAATGATCAGATCCAAAACGAGCACTGCAGTAAAGCTGTGCGCGCACACTGGAGCATAAAACTCGTAAAAGCAAATACACCACTGCACCCTGCAGCAGAATTACAGTAAACTTTCAGGCAGGACTCATTTCTAAAGATCAGAGCCGCGATGCGCACGAGCAAAACAGGATTTTTCTCTTTTTTTTTTTTTTTAAATTCAAACATTGGAGGGAGGAAAAACCCATCACACTAAATAAATATTACTTTGCCTTTTTGAACATTTATGCAACGTACCTACAGTCCGAGGTGTAAACGCCGACTCTGGCTCCAGGTAATCAGGTGAAGTCAGTGAATCAGCGGTGCGACACAGACCAGGAATAAACAGGCGAATGACTGCGGCTGCAGCTTACCGTACTGATTCTGAAAGCAGGCCACCAAGACGTTTTAACTACCGTAATAACCGGACTAAAGGAGCATGTACTTGAAAAGGTGAAATGAAAGCATTTTGGTAGAAACGGCAACAACCGAAGTTTAGAACAACTGAATTAGCCAAATCCTTGAAAATCGTGTAACAAGCAACAAAAACCTCCTGAGATCAAGCTAGCTCCAATCTGTGCGCTTGTGTCAGCTTACAGAGATGACACATATTTTATATAAACTGGACAGTTCCTAAAACTCCAGATGCATTAAAGACCTTCCAGCAGTCAAAACCCTCAGACTACTAATGTATTTTAACTTTACGCAAAACAGCTATGCAACAGTCCTTTAGATTTAAAAAAAAAAAAAAAAAGTCATCACATTATAGCGCAAACTCACTTGGTTTCAGTTGTCTTTGGCTGCAACCAGAGTGTCGTCAATTAGACTCATTACACATTTAATATCAGGAGTTTCATAGTCACAACACGAGTGAATAGACATGTCCATTCTAAACTGTATACAATTTAAATTTCATATCACAATGTGCAGCTTTAAATGACTTATCGTACCAGGATTAATGCTGAAAGCTCTTACACCAAATGTAAACATGATCTGAAATGAGGCTTCAGATATGCACGATGTTCAAGTTTGCATAAGCAGCAAAGTTTCTCCCCGCTTTGTTTTTCCTTTCAGAAAAGAAAACCACACATTTCTCATAAACTCTGTATTTTATTTTCAAGTGCAAAGGAGCCACAAGATTAGTAATACTGCAATGAATCTGTACAAACTTCACTCCTGGACAGAAAAGGGGACAAGCCTATTTTAAGCAGGACAATACATTTTCTCTCCCCAGTGATCAGGTAATTCAGTTTGTCCTTTCTGCAGATGCTGTGACATCCAGGTGAAGGAATGACGAATCAGGACTTCACTCCTTAGAGAACATGTGCACGAGCAGGTCGCACACACGGTTGCTGTAGCCAAACTCATTATCATACCTGCAGGTACAAAATGAGAGCAGACGGCTCAACAGTGGAAATGTGAATGAAGATGGGAATGCTGCAGGCTTAAGTGCATAATGGCTAAACTGTTTAAAATCACTGAAGTTTTATTCTTGGAGCACTAGGTGTAAACTCAATGACCATGAATACCAGTCTATTACATTTTTACTCATTTTATACTACATGACATTAAACAGATTTCCATCTGCATTACCTGAAGAGCATGAATAAGATTTTGTGGAGAGCATCAATTCATTTAAATGCAGCAATGCAAGCTTTGGTCAACTGAGTCTAATAAATGCAGTTTCATACTAGAGACATGTTCATAGAGTCTCACCATGAAACCAGCTTGACAAAGTTGTCATTGAGTGCAATGCCAGCTCCAGCGTCAAAGATTGATGAGTGAGGGTCACTGTTGAAGTCTGTGGACACAACCTGAAGAGAAAGAGTGCAAGTGTGGCTGTTCTGTTAGTATGCTAGAGGATTGGCATATCTGCAAAGCTAGTTAGAGAAATGCTGCCACCTAGTGACTCCTGTGTGGCCACACAAGTGAGAGTCTACTGGGGCCTGGTGTTTCAAATGTGGGGGGTTTGTACCTGGTCCTCTGTGTATCCCAGAATTCCCTTCATGGGTCCCTCAGCAGCAGCTTTGACAGTTTTCTTTATGTCTTCATACTTTGCCTGAGATGACAAATTATAATGCTCAGATTAGACATGATCCAGATTTAGTCAAATGTAAACTCTAGACAGGGGAATATTAATCAGCTTCATTTCAATTATGAGATGCTTACAGGCTTCTCCAGTCGGACAGTGAGGTCAACGACGGACACGTTGGGGGTGGGCACCCGGAAAGCCATACCTGTCAGTTTACTGTAACAAACATTCAGATCTCAGGGCATTTTGCTGATATTTTTAGTCATTACACTGTACTGATCCTTTTCCTGAAGCGATGTGTGCCATTTTAAAATGGAGAATTAGAGGAAAATTACCCGTTCAGCTCAGGGATGACCTTGCCGACAGCCTTGGCGGCTCCAGTGGAGGCAGGGATGATGTTCTGGGAGGCACCACGGCCATCTCTCCACATTTTACCAGAGGGCCCGTCAACCGTCTTCTGTGTGGCAGTGACGGCGTGGACTGTGCTCTGAAAGAGCAGGTAAAGATTATCCAGAGGCAGAGTCAGGTTGTCCCAACAATGTGAGCTAATCTGAGCTGCTGTGGCACAAGTAAAACAAAAAGACACGCGTAATTTCTTAAGAGGCAACTAAGATTTGTTAATGTTGTAGAGGGACCACAGTTACTTTGATACAACAGAAACAATTTGTGACAAGAAAAGCAGGACCCTGATACAACCACCCAGTATCTAAACTTATTGAGCATGTCATGTTCGTGAAGGTCAGGTCCATCAGTCTCCAGCACCAGTGACCAAAATTTGTTGAGTCTGCCACAAAGAATGACATTCTGCAGAGGGTCAAACTGAGTATTAGCAATGTGTAACTAATGAAGTTGCCGAATGCATTGGTACCGATTGCTCTTAAAGTTCCCAGAATCTTTAGGTTATAAGAGATGCACTTGAAAGAAGCAGTGTAATTTTGTAGTATCAGTTCTTTACCATGAGGCCTTCCACGATGCCAAAGTTGTCATTTATGACCTTGGCGAGGGGAGCCAGGCAGTTGGTGGTGCAGGAAGCATTGCTATGGAGAAAGCACATGTCAACTTAAGCTGTGCTAAGTGCAGAGACACTACACCAATATCAAAACAAAACTTAAAAAGCCATCTAGACATCTGCATTCATCTGTCCAAACAGCCGTTATAGACAAAGGTATCTGCAGGTATTATCAGTACTATAACACTCACCTGACAACTGTCAATGAGTTGTCGTACTTTTCATGGTTGACACCCATGACAAACATGGGTGCATCAGCACTTGGAGCAGAGATCACCACCCTCTTAGCTCCACCCTTCAGATGAAGCTAACAAATCAAAATAGACATTTTAAGCCTGATTGTACAATTGTTCATGCTTCAGGAAGCACTAAGATTATGCAGACCAGATTCCTATTAAACATTGTATCAATTTACATAGATGTCAGAATGATGAAATCCAACTGTTCCTTCAAGTTTGTCACTATTGTGAAAAATTCAGTTAAGAAATCAGTCATCTTTAGGGTGAAACTGCAGTCTAGTCAGGCGAGAAAGCACAAAAGCAGCCAACTTACAGAAGCCTTCTCAATGGTGGTGAAGACACCAGTGGACTCTACAACGTAGTCCACACCAGCATCGCTCCACTTGATGTTGGCGGGGTCCCTCCTGTGCAGTTCAGAGGAGAAGTTAGTTATTCAATCTGAGGCAAACTTGCTGGATAAAATGCACCTGTGCCAGTTACGTACTCGTGGAAGACCATGATGTGCATGTTACCGATGACCAGCTTGCCACCCTCAGTCTTCACCTCTCCGTGCTTCCAAGTGCCGTGAGTGGAGTCGTACTTGAACATGTAGGCCTGTATTAAGAGATGACCGAGTTGGTGGTTTAAAAATAAAAAATAAAATGCAAGAAAACCTGCCGTTTCTTACAAAGAGAAGTCAACATGAGGCTTCCTGGTGTCCTCGACAACAATGCAGTCTTTGCTTACAAAAAGTTTCCTTTAAGGACTTTTCTTTTCCTACATTACCAAAGAATTAAACAGGCTTGTTAAGGACCATCTTTAGCCATTTACAGAGCAGAATAAACCAGTCCTCTCACCATGTATTCCAGGTCAATGAAGGGATCATTGATGGCCACAACCTCAACCTTGCCACCTGCAACAGCAGCACGGGTCACCAAACGACCAATGCGTCCAAATCTGAAATGTAGGTCAGACTAAAGAATCAGTACAGATAGGAAAGTGGGCAAGTATGACTAGGTTGTTGTGAGACAGTAAGAGGATGAAACATTTGGTTGAATTCAAACTGAAGGCCCTTGTAAAGTCTGCAGTCCAATTAAAATCTCAGATTCCAAGCCCTTCATTTGAGCTTAAGTTTTTAAATTGTAACTCTGTCCATGTTATACATTTACTGTCTGACCAGCAAGTTGAATTAGAGTCACTGCAGAGGACAGCCTGGCTATGCAAGGCCTGCCAACCTTGACTGAAGATAACAATGGCTGGCACCAGCCGTTGATAGCCTGTTTAAGCCTTATATGGCCACTATAAGTGAGGCAGATTGAAGAGTGTGGAACTAAGGAAGCATGGAGGGTAGAAAGTTTCAAGAGCAAGTTGTAATAATGGAGGTAAGGCGCCATCAAGTGAAGTTAGAGTTCCTAGAGAAATCAAGACTTGCTACAAAGAAAACCTGTGCAAACCCAGAAAGACAGCTGTAGAACTTCTGTTGGGCCAAAGTAAAACCCAAGTTTTTAAATCACCTAAACGTGTTGGTCTCTACAACTTTCATGTTTTGTGAAAAATTAAATGAGTTAGTGCTTCAGAATTTTGAGTGTCTGGAAGCATTTAAGTACAACAGTTGATTTTGGGTTACCCAAACAGATTTGTGAATTGCTGCCTCCAAGCAGATTTGGATACATAAAAATCATAATTTTGTCTAAGATGGCAAAAGGCACAACTTTCCTACTAACCATATCAAGTTTCTCAGTAATGAGTACAAACTTAATTTAAATGAAATTTTAATTTAAATGAGATGAACCAAAGAGCAGACTTCGTCTTGTGACTGCAAGATCCAACCCGTGCTTAGGTTACAGCTACAGGCTTCAAATTAAGGCACAGTTGCCACAGTTTGAAGTTTGTTTGCATTCATGGCCTTTCAATAGAAATGCATTTAGGCTCTATTGTATTTCAGCTTTTATCAGAGCAAACAAGGCTGCTCAAGTCAAGATTTCTAAAGACGTAGTGAAACATGTTTCTTCATCATGTAAACTGATCTGAAGCAACATGCAACTCTCCTGAAGAAGTTGCTAAAAGGCTGCAGAGGCTATAAGTTCCCATTATGGACCATCATACCAACTACTGTGTCAAAGGAAAGCTGATAGTAAATTCAGGGTTGAGACCACCACTAGCTTTGCCTTAAGATCAAGCTGAAGACAGTGAGTTGTGGCATGAACTATTGAGCACCAGAGTTTTGTTATGCAACACTGCATGCCTTCAGTTCGCATGAGTCACATTACATAGTTTGTACAATTTTTGCAACTGTATCCTGCGACAGGAGACAAGTTTACAGCCTGCGCCCAAAAGGACTTTATCTGCTTTGATGTATCAAGAAGAGATGGCTCTGAAACTGCCAGACAACTTTAATGATGGAGTAAAGGGAAATCTGGACAATAGCAAAACAGGAAGGCATAATACAAGTCTTAAGAGGAGTGATTTGAAAATTCGTATCTGTAGGAACCTGCTCAGATCAGATAAAGTCCATGTTCATCAACTGGTGATCTCTTAAAGCCAAACACCTCATGAAATTTAGAGTTCTGAATATAAAGTTATTACTTTTGCCAAAAATAAGATGCTCACAAGTCAGTTTGACATTTAATATTAGAAGTCACTAGCACATTAAAGCCAGTAAAATGTTAGCAAGTTTAACTTCAGGTGGGACAGACGCGTGCTGCCATGGAGGTTGCTTGCACAGTCTAGTTTGTGGCGAAGTCAGTAGTGTACATATCCTTAAAGTTATTAAGGGGTCAAGAACAAAACACTAGCATAAATGAGACTGAAATGTGTGCCAGTGTGGTTTCATGCAACCACTGGGGCACACTTATGACAATATGGTCATTCTAGCAGCTTTGAGCACACAAGAGCAGCTTTACTGCATCATTAGTAAATCATTTTAATTGTCAGGTGCAGAAACCCTCAAGTTATCCTCTCAAACTTGTTGTCAGGGGCTGCCATCATTGACCAAGTTTTTATGACAGGAGGGGAAGAGCCACAGGCATGCAGATTTCCTTGGTTTTGGAAAGCTGCTGAGCAGCCAGGAGGCCAAAATGGACTGGAGCCAATCTTCTGTTTCCGAGCCTCATTGCTTGTGTTGTACGTGTCCAAAATTGGGGAGCCAAATCTCCCCGCGGCTCTGCAACAGCTGCTGCTTCACAAGAGGAAGAGAAAGTGTTTCAGCTGTGATCCCCAAGTCCGAGCAGTGTCCACACGGAGTCGGCCGATCTCTGATCTCCAGTGGAAAGGTTAAGGAGTTAAAATTAGACGAAGGGAGAATGAAGAGGAATGTGACAGCTGAAGAGAGCAGCGATACTGACAGAAGGGTGTTGTTGAACAGCGGACGCCAACTGTGACACCACCAGACTATAAATAACCAGAGAATAGACAGGTCCAGACCGCAGTCCTGTCCTGCTTTCAGAGTTGAGATGATGCTCAGGCAGCGCTCCAGCTGTCCTCTGTGAGGCAGCTAAATATTTAGACATCTTTAAGTGTCTGGCATTTCTAGATTTCAAGCCTTGTTTAATTTATGTTCATTTACAAAGTTGCCCTTTCACCATCTTGACAAGAAATTGTTGTTTCAGCTTTCAGACATTGGCAGTCAACTTGTATTTTGGCCTCCATAAGGCATTTGTTTAGCACATTTCCAACAAGGTGTTTCAAAGTTTGAACCGCTTTTGACACTTGATTAAATCTTTACTTCATGAACCAATAAGTAAAAATCAAAAGAGGACAATATATCACTGTAGAGGAAAACTAATTTGAAGGCCATACAAGTCGGTGAAAGTCCATTGATCTAAATTTTGGAAACGTACTTTCAATCTTTGACATAAACACTTAATACAGCATGTCAATACAGCATTCAGACAACAGGGGATGAAGTTAAAGAGTCTGGATTCAAATCAAGCATCCAAAAATCAGGAATCTTATCTGGGTTATACTGAAATGCCTGCTTGATTATCTACTTTGAGCTTTATTAAAAGATACACAAATAAAATGCATGACTCACTTGCACCCATCCAAGTTTTACTAGCATCAAATCAAACACCTCTTTGCGACACATGGGGTACCGTTTACTTTTAAGCCATGTGTTCTCCAATGAGAGGGAAACCTCTGCCAGGACAACTGCACAATGACAGGCATAGAAACTCACCCATTGATTCCAATCTTCACCATTGTGCCTGATGTGGTCTACACCTCACTGAGAGGGAGGAAACAGTTTAGCCTTTAATTCACTTATACAAGAAGAAAAGAAAAGAAAAAACAAAAACAAACAGATGCACATTAAAATAATTAAAAGATTTTAACCTTTCAAAAGACTCAAAACAAAACTTTACAGGAAGCAGAAACCACCAGGTAATAAAAACGCTACTTTTTGTGTGTTTCTTTTACCTGTTACTCTGAGCAGCAGGTAAAACTGTAGAACCTCAACCACTAAACAACAGCAATAAATGCAAACTTGGAAAACCAAACTTTTACCCGAGAAGACACTGGGATACGGCTGCCCTCCGGAGAAGAAGCGAGAGCTGGAACGAAGTTAGGAGTCGACGCCATTTATACGCGCTGTGAGCCTCCCGGGCCACGCCCCTTTCTTCAGCGGCCCAACGTTAAAGGTCACGTCAAGCTGCCTGCGAACGAGGTTTGTGCGGTCTTTACTCAAACAAAAGACTCATCTGACGTTCAGTAATATCGCTTTGAGTGACTCATTCTGCTTAACTTGACAGAATTTAATTCATTAATAATTTTCTTTAAAATACATAAATAAATGAGTCTTCCGCCAGGCAAAATAGATCCCGAGCACGGGGAAAACAATAAGAACCACAGCGCAGATGTGTAATTTGTAATGGCATTATTAGTATTAAACGCCACTTTTCAGAATAGTTCCTGGAAGGGGCTCCACGGGAGAACTTTAGAAAACACAATAGCAAAACCATGTTAACAGCAACTGGGAATTTTAGGAAGGAAGTACCAATATCATAGGAACAATGCTCATGTGATAATATCATAAATAACTGTGTACAGGCTCTCTCAAAACATCCATGCACAATTATTTTGCATTTGATTCGTTTGCCAAAAAGGACAGCAAAAAATACACAGCTTTAATATTATCTTTATCTTTAATATTATCAAATCAATAGATTTGATTTGATTTGATTAATATTATCAATATTTCCCCCATAATTTCTGCAGATATTGTAATGATGTTGTCAATGTCAATTTTATGTTACTGTATGTATGTATTTATTTATTTATGTAAATTATTTTACCATCAGAGTCATGAACTGCAAATCTGATATCCTGAATAATAACATTTTGTTCATTCACATTACAGAAAACCTGGAATAATATCCTGTCAAACACCTGGTGAAATGTTTTTGCTTTGTATCTCCAGGCCACCATAATTTGGAGCACAAACGTTTTTCTACTAATTTAATCAAAGATTCACTCACAGTTTATTCATAATTGTCTGTGTGATTTATTAATATGATAAATTAAATAAAATAACAGATGAATCAAGTGAAATCACAAGTACCAAAACTGATATCTCAATGTTATAAAACTGAAATATGATTTACCTTTTCGTACTGTCAGAAATCTGATCAATTGGGTATAAATCCATCTCTGTAGCTGTATTATTTTCAGCAAGCACAAAGAATCTATTTTTATTAAAAAGTCAACTGTCAAAAATTACATAAGACTTTAATGGGGAAGGCGAGAGCACTGATGTGTTAATCTGGTCCTCAGTCCAAAGTCAGACCTGTGACACCCCCTCACCGCCATCCTGTCCAGGCTCAGTCACAGATGATTCTGCCGGTCATGTGATGTTCTGGTTTCCAACACTACGTGAACCATATCACACACAGACCGGAGGGCAACTTTCATAGTCATTCTAGCGTTAATCCCACTGAAGCTTAGTTTTATTTATTTAACTGAAGAAGTATTACAGGCTGCAGATAAATGAAACTCACAAGGAAATAATCGCAATTATTTTTTTGAATACCCACAACAAATCTCAGAATACAGGATTTGTAGTAAAAACTACAGGTGTGACAGAGCCTCTGAACCTTAACAGCAGTAGAGTTAATTTGGTCACCAAGTGTGTTGGTGACCAAATAAATCTCTACACCAGGAGTTTCAAACTAATTTTAGTTCATGGACCACCTACAGTTCAACTTGATCTCAAGTGGGGAGGACCAGAAATACAATTCCAACCTATAAAAAATATTTTTAAAAATCTCTTTTCTTTTAAGTGTAAAAATGTGCATGTACTCTCTGAAAACATTCATATGTAATGTACCATAAAACAGATGATTAGCAGCCTGAGGTGGCTTAGGAAAACTGAGTATAGTCTCAACAGTATCAGTTTTCCTCTTTCTGTCAGTCTACTATCATTGGAAAAATGCAGCAGAACTGCATTAGCATGGCATCTTGGCATACAGGTCTTGCTCAGATTTTTGTAAAAAATAATTGACAGAAACTCCAAAAATGATGCCAACGCTGGCTTTAATTTTAATGTTTCGCAAACCCGTCCACTGGGCCAGATCTGATCCTTTTGTAGGTCTATTCTGGTCCTCAGGCCGTATGTTTGACACATCTGGTCCTAAGTGTTCTACTTCAGCCATAAAATCTAAACGGTTACATTCAGCAACCAGAGAATTGGATCATATGGAAAACTAATTCATCCAAAAACAGTGTAAAAAATGTAATTTTTGAAAATCGTCAATCAAAACTGCTCCCATAGGGAAATAAAGAGGTAAACAAAGGCTGTAATGTTTGTGTATGACAGTGCTGTCCATCGCAGGGTAACTCTCACAGAGACTCGGTCCATCTATTCCTGGTGAATCAAACACAGTGGAGCAACTTCTGTTCTGTCTATTACATATAATGTGAATAGGTCAGTTTATTATAATATTTCTATATATTATATTATATATATTTATTGTATCCCGCGACCCTGAATTGGATAATCAGAAGAGAATGGATCGATGGATATTTATTATTATTATAAATATCCATCCACTCATTATTATAATAATGAGTAATAATGAGACTGAGTAATCTGATACGGTTTATCGCTGTAAGTTCCATCTAATGTTTATCAAACAAGGGGACATGGTATGTTTGGAATCCACATATGGTAGTCGTGTGACTATTTTCAGCAGCATGATGGAGTCAAAATAAGCTACAGCGTGTCTGTATTCCTAATGAAGGAATGTCACCCAGTGTGGCTCACCGATGTTTTAAATAGATTTTGGTAAACAGAAACCTGCAGGTATAAGACTTTTGAGGCTATGAATGCACACACAGTACTGTTGTGTTTTACAAATGCATAGACTGTATATAAAAGATGAACACAGCTGTTGTGACTTTGCATTTTGATTTTCAAGCTCTTCTTTTGAAGCCTCAGCTTGCATTTTTGACTGTGGAGATTTTGGTGTTTTGAAACTTGACATGATGTGTGAAGAATGAAAG
This sequence comes from Etia nguti, assembly GCA_015106755.1. NCBI lineage: Eukaryota > Metazoa > Chordata > Actinopteri > Cichliformes > Cichlidae > Etia > Etia nguti. Next base: position 849 of record VUQG01031864.1, on the reverse strand, counting down.
GCAGAAGCGCATGATTTATCATCTGTTTTCCTCTCAAAAGGACCATAATTTATAAAATCAACATCATGTCGTAATAAATAAGACTTAACACTTTCAATCGAAACCATAAACATTACCAGATTACCAAATACAAGCATCTAAACCTGTGACATTCGCACCCCAATCATACCTGGTATTACTGTTTGGCCTAGAACAGTGATTCTCAAACTGTGGTACGCGGGCTCTCTGGTGATACGTGGGAAATCTCAAAATTTTTTAAGATTAAATAATATACCATTGTGGAGGTATGCAAAGACGACACGAGAGTTCCCGAGGCTCTTCTGGGAGCCGGAGTCAACCAGAAAATGTCTCCCCGAGTGTGAGTCCTCTTTGAAGAGCATAGCGGTCGCGGCTGCTACAGAGCGCTGGCGGGCTCGTTTCCTTGGGCCTTAAAACTGCAAAAGCGGCACGGCGCTTTCACACTGATTGTAGAAACACATCCCTTTTCCGCGGTGCCGCTGTGCCGCAATCCAGCCACCATTGATGAGTCGGAGGCCCCCGGGAGAATCGGTGGGGGCGCGGGAGATGCTGTCGGTGAGTCGGGAACTATCGCCTGGATGCCGAAGCTCCTGGTAGCCAGGAGAATGCGATCCGCTTCTTCTGCTAGTGAGCGGTAATCCTTCGCGGCCAGCAGCGGGGAGTTGGCGAGGCCAGCTCGCACCGGCAACTGTCGGAGGAAGACGTGAGTGAAGAGGAATCCGCCGTCATCCGTTCCTAGCAAGGACAGCGTGCTCTCCATGAGCTCGAGAGAGAGAGAGGAGTTTCTCGGCCCGCTCTGCTTCAGAGAGGGAGTAGCGCCGCAGCAACAGC
>VUQG01031861.1:0-10560 GCA_015106755.1 Etia nguti | reverse complement strand
GAGGGATGTAAACACACACACAGATCACATGACTGAACTCCCGAGGTAGATAGTATGGCCGCAAGCTAACGGCTAGCAGCTCCAGGTCCGTACGGCATACCGATACTTTAACGGAGACACGTCCAGGGTTACAATATCTGTTGTTAATGTAGACAATGAGTCCCCCACCTCTGCTTTTTCCGCTTGTCTGTGTGTCCCTATCGGCTCTCACGGGTGTGAATCCACATAGGTCTACGTTAGCCTGCGGCGTTAGCTCGGTTAGCCACGTCTCCGTGAAGATAAACAAACTGCACTCACGGTAGAGTCGGTGGTTGTTCAGAGCAGACAGTTCATCAATCTTATTCTATAACGAGTTCACGTTGCCCATTATCACTGTCGGGATTGATGGTTTGAATCGCCTTCGGTGATCTGCTTTCCTCGCTCCAGCCTTGCAGCCTCTGTAGCTTCTTTTTAGCTCGGCCGGGATGTTGTGTCTCATGCCGGTCTGTGTCTTTGTGTTTAGTGCCAGCAGCTCCGCTCTCGAGTAGATGAAGGAGCTGGTTCCAGAAGTTTTAAAAAGTGCGTTATCCATACTATAAGGAAAAGTAAAGTAACTAAAGGAAGGTGAAAAAAAAAAGTTTGAAAGTCTAGTCTAAAACAGTTAAAAGTTAAGAAAACAAGTACGGTGTTGCAGAGCTACTTGGAAAGGCTGCCGTCACTCCAGCGCCATCTTTGGAGCAATATGTGGTAGAGAGCAAAGTCAATGACACGGACTACATTGTTCGCACTCCCGATAGAAGGCGCAAAACACTTCTCTGCCATATAAATATTTTGAAACTCTTTCACTCCAGGGAAGACAATTGTGACGGCTCGTATAGTGAGGAGTTTCCAAAATCTGCATCCATCTCTCTCATGTCTGTGCCCATAGACCAAGATGATGGTTTGGAAAAGTGTAGTGAAGATCAGTAGAGTGGTAGACTTGCAAACTCAGAGATTCCTGATGCCTTAGACACATACCTTTCCTATCTTCCCCATGACGAGAAAGATGATGTGAAAAACCTTATCAATTATCTCCGTAAAGGCACGCCCTTACTCACGAGATTTAAAAAAAAAAGGTTTACACCAAATTTCACAAATTCACACACACAGCTCCAGCCCGTGGCCCAAACTGCTGCAGCTCACAGCTCAGGGAAAAAGGGGGAAGGAGAGGAATGGGCTGGGCGCCTTGGAACAGCAGTCTTTATGCCGTGGCTGACGAGCTGCAATACATCTCAGCTGCGGCTCATGAGGCAGACCTGGAACACAGGAGAGGGAGAAAAAAACTCTCTCACATAGGGAGAGCCACCAAAGGTCAGCGACCGTAACATAAACCAAATATTAATTAGATGCATTCTGTCTCATGATTAACTTCCACAAGTGGTGAAAGCCAGCAGGGGTTTGAAAACGATGTGCTGGGAGTCAGACGCTCTCCCGGCTATAGTGAGCCTCGAACTCCCACTCAGCTAACAGCTAGTCAGGGGAGCTGTCTGTTAGACCAGTGGGAACTGATATGTCTGAAAACATTGGACAATTTTGGTAAATATTGTCTATATTGTACTGGGAGCTAGTAAGGTGATTTTAATACTGCGGTAATGCAGTCAAATTTTGAAGTACCCATATGGATTCTGGCTGCTGCATTGTGAAAGAGCCGAAGCCATTTTTCCTTTGGGAGGGGATCTCAACTGGATTATAGATGGCAGACAGTTGGTGTTGTAAGCCACCGCCTCTGTTCAAAGATGGTCGTTCACAGTGGACATAGATGTCTTCTTTTACTCCTCTTTTAAACCATCTGTCTTCTCTGTCCAAAATGTGAACATTGGCATCCTCGAAAGAGTGACATTTGTCCTTTAGATACAGATGTACGGCTGAGTCTTGTCCTCTTGAGGTGGCTCTTCTATGATGTTCCATGCAGGAGCTGTCGTGGAGCAGCTTTGGGCTTGGCTTAGAGTCTGGGCCACCGGTCCTCGTTGTGGGTGAAGGCAATCATGGCTTGTATTACTTCCGGGTATGTAATTGTCTCGATTGCAGGAGTCCTCAGCAGACAGGGAATCCAGCAGGAGTTCTCTCAGGTGTGGTAAAGGTTGGACATTCTACTTTCTGGCTGAGCTATTTTCTGGCTCAGTTGAACAAATCCAGAGCAGCCAGAAGGAGAGGTAAGTAGCAGCATTGGTGACAGCTGATGTTGGTGGGTTTCTGAGGTAAAATGTATATAATGTAGCAAATGTGGACTCCACAAAGGAGAAAACCACTAGCAAGCAGTGTTAATTAAGTATTAGTTCTCAAAATTAAGTTCTTCAAACAAAAGTCAGTAAAAAACAGTCAAGGACGATAGCAAATAGACAGGCGTCCATTGGGAAAAGGGAATGGGAACAGGACTATAACAGGAGTAATTTGTTCAGGGAGGTAAGCAAATGCTTGGATAGATATATATATATGTATGTTGTATAAAGCGCTTTGAGTACTCCGGAAGAAAACTAAAGAACATATATATACATATAATATGCGCACAAGCGCATTTAACATCACTACCTGGTACTAGAAACACTAGTTGATTAAACTAATTATTAATATATTATTACTGTACAGTGCTGACTAACTGTTGCATCTGCGATAAAATGCAGCCACACACCACTTCAGCCCCAATCTCTACACTCGGACGGAAATTCAAATGGCTCTCGCATATATGCAGTATTTTTTTCTGACCATGTCGATTAAATTGTTGAAAATTTCAGATGGTGTGAAGCTAGTTTTTTGGAAGAAACCCCGCTTTTCTGTCTCAACTGTCACTATCAAAGCAGAAATGCCTCACAAGAGTCTTCAATGTTTTCTAGAATGATATAGTTCAGTGAATGACTTCCAGCTGTTAGCATCGCAACTTAGCTCAGTGCAAATCATTCACTGAGCTAAAAAGTGTATTTAGTTCACTTTTAACCAAGTATGTTACTGACTTCTATCTACTGTTATTGTTAGCGCTGAGCTAAGCCGTGATGGTAAGAGCTGAAAGCCAGCTTCTGGATGCATAGACACAAAACAGATAATGATCATGCTCCTACATTGGCTGAGTATTCCTTTAATGTAGAATGCTGGAAGGTAGTGACAGCAGGACAGCGGGTTCGAGTCTGAACTGTGGCCCTTTGCCGCATGTCTTCCCCTGTCCCTCTCTGCCACTGCTTTCCTGTCCTCTCTACACTATGTCTATGAAATAAAATAAAGGCCAAAATCTTTTTTTTTTTTAATGACTTTGCTGAACCTAGATGTCCAACAGAAGGCTCTTTCTATTAGTTTTGTTAGAAGCTTAGTTTTGGCTAAGCAACGCATTTAGTTACTGCAGACTTTAGAACAGAGTGCATGAAGTAACCGGACTCCCTGAATTTTATTCAACGTGGTAATGTTGAACTGAGCCACAATGTTTTCTGTCAATGTTTAAACATGTGTGCTCAAAAAACTCTTCTGGGCCTGATGGAATTTGGTCTTTTGTTTTAAAGGTTTGTGCATAGGATCCACATTTGGAGCCCCATCTTTCAGCAGTCCTTACATAATAATGTTATTTCTTTGAAAACTTCCGTTATTATTCCTGTCCCAAAAAATCCAGATGAAAGTAATGACTATGTAGGGCTCACAGTAGTTCCGATAAAATGCTTTAAGAAATATATTGTGGGTATTTTAAATAAATGCTGCATACTGTTCATATTGTTCAACCTTTTATTTAAACCAGAAGCTAAAACAATTAACTATACATTCCTCAATTATCAAATGGTACTGCCATTTTTTAATAAATAAAACTAGCCAATAGGATTTAACCTTTTACCATTTTGAAATATGGAAATTGTGGAAAGGTTCAATCACAACCACTTAAAGAAAACTCAGTCACAGACCTGTGGGTATACATGGCCAGCCTATTGTTTAAGTTTAGTCCTACAAGTGGCTTGATGTTTACATCATTAATATTCACTATTGTTTAAACATATTCATGTTTTCTTTTCTCTCACTTTTTTTAATTGAAGAAACTTCATTATCCTGAAGTTGAAGTAAATACTTTCCACTCTTGAGGAATTACTGGTCATTGACATCTTTCCATTTAATTTATCAGTGATTTATGAGTTTTGATGAGATCGCACAAAATGTGTAACTAAAGAGATGTATTTCAGCAGTTTCAGCAGCCATCATCATTGAAGCATATGGCAAATATGATGGCAAGCCACACATGGTAACCTCCACACCTCACCACCAGTTGATTCACTTTAGTTTACTTTGCAATCACTAATTTAAATATATTCTACTTATTGTCCAATATTGTTTCTTTATTAAATGTATTTCTTTTTTCATTACACCTTCCAATTTTTATATGGCGTGCACACATATTAACACTGCAAGGTCAAAGTTCTGTTTTATGTTATATTAATACATCTTTCTTTGTTCGAGTTACCTGGGGTTTGGCTTCTCCTTCCTGTCTGGCAAAAGGTGTGGCAAAGGGCTAGGGAGAGCTGAAGTACTGCTGACAGCCTAATTGGATGAAACCACATGCTTAACTGCCTGAGGGGTATTTCAAGTTTGTTTAATTGTTTTGTATTAGTTGGTTATATGGCAGCCATTTTGTTTTCCCCCTTGTGTGTCATTTGGTTTAGCTAAACCAGTATTTAAGTTCCCCCATGTGTCATTTCAGTGAGTCAGTTTGTCTTAAGTTTGTTTGAGATTTCGTTAACTATTATCTTGAGTTTAGTTTATTGAATTGACCTCTTTTATTGTTCTGCCTGTTTAAGTTTTTTGGCTTAGCTAAATATCTTTTCATATTTTTGGGTCAATAAAACCCCTTTTTTTTTATATTAAACACCTGTGTCCTTTATGCCTTACTGCTTGGTCCCTGACAGCAAACAACAATCACAATCCATAAAAGCCAGATGTGTTTATGTACTATTATGACTATTATGTATTTATGTGTATAGTTATATTATTGTATAGTTTTTTATAATGTGCTAAGCTCATGTACACTTTTATGGAGCTGTTCTAAATCTCGTTATACTGTGTATAATGACAATAAAGGCTTTCAATTTCAATTCAATTTTAATACCAATAATAAAGTCGATCAGTAATTAGATAAATAAAGAAACAATAAAGCTCCTGCTGAAAAAAAATATGCCAATGGTAGCAGAGATGTCCGAACAATTCTAATGAAAATACACCTCTAAAATTCCACAAAAACCGCACCAACATTGCTCCAAACAAAACAATAGTAAAAACAATAGAATTTAAATCAGCAGAAAGATGTTTCCACTAATTATCAGACATTAGAAAATGAATATGTAAGTGAAAGGACCTTGAATAAAATATAAAGAAAGACCTGCAGGTGGTCTTTCTTTTCAAGCTCGGGTCCTCTACCAGAGGCCTGGTAGCTTAATAATAATAATGTATACTTTATTGATCCCTGTGGTGAAATTCCTCTCTGCATTTAACCCATTCACTCAGTGAAGCAGTGGGCTGCCATTGGGCGCCCGGGGAGTAGTGTGTAGGGACGGTACCTTGCTCAGGGGTACCTCAGGGTAGCCGTTCAGGGGAATCTAACCCCTGACCTTCCGATCGTGGGCCCAACACTTTACCTACTGAGCTATCCCTGCCCCAGCTTGAGGACTTGTGCAGTACTTTGCTGTTCCTTGGACTGCAATCTTCTGGATAGAGATGTCCGATGTTGTTCCTGGGATCAGCTGGAGCCACTCGTCTAGCTTTGGGGGGTCACTGCACCGAGTGCTCCGATTACCACTGGGACCACTCCACATCTTCTCTAGCTCTTCCCCTAGCCCTTGGTATTTCTCCAGCTTCTCGTGTTTCTTCTTCCTGTTGCTATCACTCGGTATAGCTACATCTATCACTATGGCTTTCTTCCTCTGCTTGTCCACCACTACTATGTCTAGTTGGTTAGCCATCACCAGTTTGCTCCTGTGCTGCCATGATTAGTGCCTCTGTGCTCTCTTTCAGTCCAGATATGTCTAGCCACTGGTAGGATTTCTGGATGTCCAGGGACCTGTCCTTCCATGATGGTTTTTCTCCTTGCTCCTCTTCTTTCTCAGGTTTCTGCTGCCTGAGATATTTACTAAGCACATGGTCAATTGTGGCCATCTTCCTGATGTACTCATGGATGTTTCTGGTCTCCTCCTGGACTGTGGTTCTGACACTGACTAGGCCTCAGTCTCCATCCTTTCGCCTAGCATACAGCCTCAGGGTGCTGGACTTGGGGTGAAACCCTCTATGCATGGTCAGGAGCTTCCTGGTCTTGATGTCAGTGGCTTCTATCTTCTCCTTTGGCCAACTTATTATCCCAGCAGACTACCTGATCAGTGGCAGGGCATAGGTGTTGATTACCGAGATCTTGTTCTTTCCATTCAGCCGACTCCTCAGGACTTGCCTTACCCTCCACAGGGATTTGGTGGTTGCGGCTTTGCTAGCAACCTATACGTGGTTCTCATTTGCCTGTGGGATTCCCAGGTATTGTAGCTGTCCTCAATGTCTGCCATGTTGCCTTCTAGTAGTGCAATCCCCTTAGTTCTGACTACTTTCCCTCCCTTTTTTACCATCTGACTACACTTCTCCAGTCCAAATTGCATTACAATGTCGTTGCTGTACATCCTCGTGGTGCGGATCAGTGAATATATATCTCATTTATTGTTGGCATACAGCTTGATGTCATCCATTTAGAGTATGGATTTCTGTGTTCTGCTCATTTATTCATTCATGTTCATTTGTGCTACCAGACGATCATAGAGTGCAGTTAGCTTCTTTAGCCAGTACAATCATGCGAATCATGTCGGGTCCAACATACTGGAGACCTTTTCTTGGATGTCTGCCACTGTGATGGTCACTGGACCCTGTTCAGGGAGGTTGCTGTGGTCTGTTTTTAGATCCACTGACCACTGAGCATTGCTGTTATGGGTTACGTCCTTCTCCCATATGCTCTTCCAGTATTGCTCCGTCTCCAGCCTTGGTGGTGCTGTTCTCATATTGTTTCCCTCCACTAGGAGTATACCTTGGATGGTTCCATGGAGAACAGCTGGTTTATTTTCTTGCCTTCCATCTCTCTGGTGTACCTCTTCAAGAAGCCAGTCAAGGTTGTGAGTCTTTGCTTGGCAGTTTCCAAGGCCTCAGGTATGGACAGCTTGCTGTACTTCTTAGGCACCTTCTTCATCGATAACTGGCTTACCTCCCTCCGTGCTACCTTGATCTTGGCCTCTAGTCTCCTTCTCCGTGGAGGGTACTGCTCCTTGTGGCTGTTCATTTTGTAGCCAAGCATCTCACTGGTCACTGCTGCCATGGTATAGATCAGCTGGTTGGTTTCGGTGATGGTCACAGTAGGGATTGTCTGTAATGCTGCATTCAAATCTTCTAGTAGACCTTCTGAGGGTACTTCACGTAGTCTTGGTAACTGGCTACAGAGGGTCCAGGTTTCCAGCTTTGCCATGAGCTCTCAGTTCAGCTCATTTCACACTCGACACTCCTTCTGTGGTACTTGGAGCTTAATATCTAATCTTGGGTGGGGGTGATGGTATCACCCCCCTGACCTGACATCCTGGCTCCTCCTTGCCATAGCATTTGTGTTGTGCCTCATCGATCTCCAGTTGTGAGAGCAGTTCCTTCTTCCGAAGGAAGAAGGAACTGAGCTACACTGAGCTACACTGAGCTACACTGAGCTACAAGTTGTTTCGCCGTCAGTCTGGATGCTGGGAATCAAAGATTTCATAGGTCCCTCATCCTCTTCATGTAACGCCTTCCGCTGGGGTTACTTGCGTAGTAGCATTTCAACAGCACCCTGTTCTTGTCTCTTGTCTATGTATACCTCCTTGTTCCAGTAGCCCACTTTTCATCAGTCTGTCTTGGGTTCCTCAATACCTGACACAGACCTTGTTAACTGAAGCCACACCGGCTCGGACATTCCCAGATTATCTCTCTCTCGCTCATATCCGAGGTTGGCTTGATTAGCATGGGGGGATCTAGCCTAGGGACTCTTACTGGATACAGAGGTCTGAACCACTTTTTTAACATCACACCACACCAGCTCAATCAGATTCAGGACTGAGGTCAGGACTTTGACTAGGCCACTGCAAAGTCTTTATTTTGTTTTTCTTAAGCATTTCAGAGGTGGACTTGCTGGTGTGTTTTGGATCATTGTCCTGCTGCAGAACCCAAGTGCACTTTAGCTTGATGTCACAAACAGATGGCACGACATTCTCCCTCAGGATGTTTTGGTAGACAGCAGAATTCATTGTTCCATTTACCACAGCAAGTCTTCCAGGTCCTGAGGCAGCAAAACAGCCCCAGTTCATCATAGTTACACAACCATATTTTACTGTTGGTATGCTGTTCCTTTTCTAAATTGCTGTCTTACTTTTACACCAGATGTAATGGCACACATCAAGATGTTTTCTGGAAAAATGATGCAAGTCTTTATATTTCTGTTGGTTTTCGCTTTGGAACCATTTTCCCCCAGTTTCTTTATTATGGTGGAGTCATGAACACTGACCTTAACTGAGGTAAGTGAGGCCTGCAGTTCTTTGGATGTTGTTATGGGGTCTTTTGTGACCTCTTGAATGAGTCATCGCTTTGCTTCTGGGTAATTTTGGTCGACCGGCCACTCCTGGGAAAGTTCACAGCTGTTCCATGTTTTCTACATTTTTGAATAAAGGGTCTCACTGTGGTTGCCTGGCGTCCCGCAGCTCTAGAAATGGCTTTACAACCTTTTCCAAACTGAGAGATCTCAATTACTTTGTTTCTCATTGGTTCCTGAATTTCCTTGGATCGCGGCATGATGTCTGGTTTTTGAGGATCTCTTGGTCTACTCCACTTTGTCAGGCAGTTCCCATTTAATTCAAACTTTTAGGTCAAATTATCTAACTCTTGAGCATTGCTGCAATCTATAAGTTCCGAAAGTCCCTGATAGCATCAACTTTGTGCTTTTTCAGTGATATTAGGGTGATTATGGTAATCCCAGGCAGGTCGACACATCAGAATCATCAGACTCCCGCCCCCCCCCAAAAAAAAAATCCGAAAAAATGCCTGTTGTCTGTACAGCCCCACAACATTCACTCACTCTCTCTTCTCTCAAACAACTTTCATTTTCACAGGGCAGCTGTGACATCATACCTCAGATTACCGTAATGACTCTAATATCACTGAAAAGCACAGAGTCACTGCTTTCAGGAACCGCTGGAATTCTTTTAACTAAGGCTAACTCAGGTTAGGCTTTAAAGGGTTAAGTGATTTCGTTAAAATATATGGTGGGGGTAGGTTTGGACTTTTTTTCTTCGTAATCATACACACCTTGATTTAGAAACTGCATTTTGAGTTTACTCGTATCATCATTGTCTAATAGTTAATTTTTTATTTGATGACCTGAAATATTTAAGTGTGACAAACATGCAAAAGAATACGAAATCAGGAAGGGACAAACATTTTTTTCGTTTCTGGAGAATGCCAACGTTCTCTTTCTTTTTTTGCCTAAGAATGGGAACTCTTTGAGGTTTTAAGTTGAGCACACCCTTATTATGTAATATAATGTAACTGATATAGTGCAGTGGAAAGGTATCAAACAGGAAACTACTAGAAGGCCATACAGGAAGAAAAGCTCTTTGCTGGAAGTATATATATATCTATATATATATATATGTATGTGTATATATACATACACATATATATATATATCTATATATATACATATGTATGTGTACATATATATCTATATATATATACACACATACATATATATATATATATATATATATATATATATATATATATATATATATATATATATATATATGTGTGTGTGTGTGTGTGTGTGTGTGTGTGTGTGTGTGTGTGTGTGTGTGTGTGTATGTACTACTTACTGTGAAAGACAGGAAAGAAGAGAAGAGTGTTCCCTCATCATATCTGGAAAGCTTGGTTAACACACTCTCTAGAATGACGACAAACTACGAAAGAGGAGAGGGAAAAGAAGGAGATGTATAATAAGCGTCAGAGAAATTACTTTACATTTGCAAACATACGCTATCACAAAATGTGAGTTGTATATAAAATTGGATTCTTGTTGTTATCATCTCATCTCATTGAGTCTTTGTGGTGCTTTTGAATTTGTGGTGTCTTTTGGTGAGTTCTTTAGTCTCAGACTGAAGAACTACAGTGGCTTGCAAAAGTATTCGGCCCCCTTGAACTTTTCCACATTTTGTCACATTACAGCCACAAACATGAATCAATTTTATTGGAATTCCACGTGAAAGACCAATACAAAGTGGTGTACACTTGAGAAGTCGAACGAAAGTCATACATGATTCCAAACATTTTTTACAAATAAATAACTGAAAAGTGGGGTGTGCGTAATTATTCAGCCCCCTGAGTCAATACTTTGTAGAACCACCTTTTGCTGCAATTACAGCTGCCAGTCTTTTAGGGTATGTCTCTACCAGCTTTGCACATCTAGAGACTGAAATCCTTGCCCATTCTTCTTTGCAAAACAGCTCCAGCTCAGTCAGATTAGATGGACAGCGTTTGTGAACAGCAGTT
>VUQG01031859.1:0-10261 GCA_015106755.1 Etia nguti | reverse complement strand
TGACTTCATGGTGATCATTGACACTGAGGGCTTAAAGTCACCAGAACTTACACAACTGGACAACAGCTATGAGCACGACAATGAGCTTGCTACACTTGTTATCGGGCTGAGTGATGTCACCATTGTTAATATTGCAATGGAGAATTCAACTGAAATGAAGGACATCCTACAAATAGTTGTGCATGCTTTTCTCAGGATGAAGGAGGTGGGCAAAAAGCCAAAATGTCAATTTGTTCACCAGAATGTGTCCGATGTTTCAGCCCATGAGAAGAACTTACGAGACAGGAAACTGCTCCTGGAACAGTTAAATGAGATGACCCAGGCAGCAGCCAAAATGGAAAAGAAAGAGGACAACAAGAGCTTCACTGATGTGATGGAGTACAGTCCAGACACTGGGAACTGGTACATTCCTGGACTCTGGAATGGAAACCCACCAATGGCACCAGTCAATGCAGGGTACAGTGAGGCTGTATATGAGCTCAAGAAACACATCATCCAACTGCTGGGAAACTGTGAGTCATCTGCAAATGATATCTCTGAGTTTAAAGAGTGGATGACAAGTCTGTGGAATGCAGTAAAGCATGAAAACTTCATCTTCAGCTTCAGAAACAGTCTAGTAGCTGATGCATACATGAGACTCTGCACAGAATTCAACAAATGGGAGTGGGAATTCAAAAAAGAAATGTACACCTGGGTGACAAACACAGAAACAAGAATTTCCAATTTTGGTACAATTGCTGTAAAATCTGAATCTTCTGACATGAGAGACTTTCTCATATGTTTGAAAAGTGAAGCCTCCACACTGCTGTCTACATGGGAGACAAAACTTCTCGAAAATCTGACACAGTATTTTCAGCAAACAGAGGGTCATGTTTATCTGGTTGAGGGATACAGAGAGGAATTCTCAAACAGTGTAAAGAGCCTTCGGCGTGAAATGGAGAGATCTGTTTTTAATCAGCTCACAGCAGCAGCAGAAATCAGAGAGGGAATGACAGAAATTGAAAAAATTAAAAAGAACCATACACAAGAGATTGAAAATGCAGTTTGTGTGTTGATAGATAAATGCAAAAAGAAAAAAGTCCAGATGACAGACAAAGAACTGGAAAAAGAGTTTGATAAGATGTGGAATGAAACACTGGAAAAACTTTCTTTTTCTGAACAAAAGACCTCCAGTGTCTTCACCAGCGTATCTCATTGCCTGAGAATCAATCTGTCATACAGGGGGAGCCATGCATGTGAATTATTAAGTCTAAAGAGTCTGGAAGATTGTGGAAAAGAGCCTTTCAAATATACAGCTGAAGGATTCTACAACAAATTTAAACACAAACTCAGCAAGTTTTTCAACATTCAAGATCACATAATGGCTGTACAACAAATGGCTGACAGCATCATCAATGTTTGCACTCAGTTTGTGAGTGAGAAAATGGAAAGCAGAAACAATTACCATGAGACCTACATCCAGGAGATCCTACACATGATTGATGGGAGTCTACAGTACAATCACGATGTTAAGACAGACATCGAGTTTGAAGTTTCTCTGAAACAGCACATCTGTGGATTTGCAGCAAGAAAGTTTCAGAAAATGCACGAAGATTTCATCCAAGCAAATGATCCCTACAGATGTCTGATGAAAAACAAGGAAAAGTTTCGTGATGATTTCAAAGACATCTTTAATAAAAGAGACCAGTGTCAGAAGAAGGCAGAAGAATTCACCAACAAATGCTTGAAACCTGCTGTGGAAGACTTTGTTAATCGCTCCCTGGGTCCTAATATCATTGATGACATGCTGACATGTGAGCAGTTCAGCACACGAATGTCCTTCCAGTATTCAGTTTTACTGGATTTACTCTCAAAGAATGATTTAAAAAACTATCTGAGTTATATTTTTTCATATGAGGATTATGTAAAGACATGGATTTACCACCAAATAGTGGAGCGCTACTCAAATGTGTCAACAGCATTAGATTTTGAAGACCGACATCTCCAGTCATGTATCAGAAGCATAAATGATGCCATCAACAAGGCAAAAACAGGAAAAAGTGATGACTTGAAGACATTTGTTGAAAGGATTCGCAAAGATCTTGATAAACTGGTCATTTCCCAGGATGCTTTTGATGCTTTCATGATCCTAAACAACGCTGACAAGAAACAGTTTGCTGATTGGCTCACAGTGTCTGTGGATGACATGGGAAACACTCTTAGGAATGAGTTTAAAAAGTCAAACTTTAAAAGAAAGCTAAAACAGCTCAATATGAAACCACACAATGAGCTTTTTACCAGAGTGATTGGTTGTGGCAAACAGTGTCCATTCTGTGCAGTGCCCTGTGAGGCAGGAGGAGGAGCCCATTATGAGCACTTTGCTTCACTGCATCGACCACAAGGTCTGGGTTCATATAGGTTTGTTAGAACACATAAACTTGACACTGAAATATGTTCCTCTCTTGTGATCAGTGAGGCACGTTTTTGCAACAGTATTACAAATGGTAAATATCATCCCTATAAGTGTTACAAGGAAATTTACCCAGACTGGAATATCCCTCCAGATGCGAGTCTTGAGGCATCAGACTACTGGAAATATGTGATGGCGAAGTACAACAAAGATTTTGCTAGTGCGTATAATGCCAGACCTGCTGATATTCCTGCTGCTTGGAAAAATATCACAAAACAGCAGGCAACAGAAAGCCTTAAAGTGTCCTTCTGGATCAAGTAAGATGGACTTTGTCTGATAGAACTTTGATTTTACGTGATTGATAAATAGATAGATATTGTTTTTACACTATTTATCCTTTTTCCAGTTTAATGAAATTACTTTGAATACATAACAATAATAATAATAATAATAATTGTGAATGATTTATGTCATTTAATGCATATTTACTTTTTACCTAATGGTTCAAATATACAACATCAAAGAGTTGTAGAAGGATCTTGAAGATTCGAACTGGGATTGTCTTTATGATGAATTATTATATGTTACAGACTGGACCTCAACTGAGTGTGGTCATTTTGTGAGTGACCGCAACCTCTCCTTGTTAATGACCTTGAATATGTATGTTTTTCTTTTTCAATATAACATATCAAATGTCTAAGATAAACCAAATAGTTTCCAATAGTATCCTTTCTGGCACCACTGCATTGACAAAAGTATTGGGGCCCACCTCTTAATCTTTGATCTTTAATCCTTGTTTATAAAAATTAAACACTTGTGCAGTGTCTTTACAAACATTTGGGAAAGAATGTTTCATTCTAAAGAGCTCACAGAATTTGAGTGTGGTATTGTAATAGGATGACACCTATCATAATGATAGCTGTAGCAGGTTTAGTAGTGGCTCCATAGTGTAGTGGTTAACACATTTGCTTGACAAGTGAATGGTTACTGGTTTGAATACAAAGAGAAGCCGTTCAAGTTTCAAAATAAAAGATTCACTGCAGATGCTATTCAGCATACTGAATAAAAAAGCTAACACTCTTTCTTCAACATAAATGGTAAAAGAAAAGTTGACTTTATCCAGTGGACCATGTTTTCAAAAGCACAGTATGGGTAGTCTTAAACTTCTTGTTACATAATTTTGAAAGATTTACTGTTTCTGTGATAATTACAATACAAATATCTGAAGTGCCGATACAAAAGCAGAAAGATTTTGTCTAACACTGCTAAAAAATGGTACTGCTAGACATACCAAAGTATCCAATCTGTACCTGCTTTACAAAATATGAAAAACTACTTCAATTTTACAATAAAATGAACTGCTACTCCTTCTGTGGTGAAGTCTGCATTAGAACAGAGGAGTAAAATTTTATTCCTAGATTTAAACAAGCTGTATGGAAAAACTATGGTTTATCTGTAAAAGCTGTACAGGTGAAGGTTTTGTGCTTTTCTATTGTGATATGCAAATTGTAATGTCAGCAGATCAATAAATATGAAAAAAACGTTGAAACTGCTACTACAAAAAAGGGAAACATTTTCTTTCATCATTCTTTCCGATTTCTTTCATTTACTATAACAAAATTCTTGATCATGTAGAAGAACTTGAGCCCTACTTTGAAGTTACACTTCTTTTTCTTATAATAAGATGTCTCAAGGAATTCTATGTATTCTATGTATTGACAGAAAAGGGAGTTTTACTGGTCCATACCATTTAAGTTCAGTGGGCTGTATGTGGTCCATGACATAAAATGAGTTTGACATACATTTTCTAATGCAAAATAAATATCACAACCGCATTTATAATATAATTTCATTTTTTAAAATTTTCACCTTACTGTTCTTATCATCTACCTTACTAATGTGCGCTTCGCAATACCGTAATTCATCGACCATTTTAGCTAGAGGAAAAATTTACACGGTTACTGAAAGAAGAGAGGCTGAGCTTTACAGGAATATTTGGTGTATTACGGTAGCACAAACCATTCGCAAGCTACTGCTCTGAAAAAAGAAAAGTCAACTCCGCTTAGGTGTGCTTTGCATTAACATAACTCCTCGACCATTTGGGCAAGAGAGACATTTCAAACGGTTACTGAAAGATGAGAAAAGCAGCTTTACGAAACTTTATGGTGCATCATAAGAAAGCACGAGCAGAGACAGTCCAATCACATGTAAGAATTGATGACGCGCGGAGCAGAGTGGCGGTTGTGGAGAAGTGGCAATGCCCCAAAAAAGGCCTGGAGATTTAAAAAACTGAGTGGCCTAGGCTCAAAAACTTTATTGTACATATTTAGTATAGTTCATATTTAAATTTGATATTGTGTTACATTTTGTTCCTGTTGAATATCCGTTTCCACTTATCTATAAATCTGAAAAAACAGAGTGCGTTTTTTTATTTTTTTTTCCACTTTAAACTGTTTTTCCATTGTCATAACAATACAATAATGTAAAATGACTGCCAGATATTGAAAGCTGAGGTTATTCTGAAAAAAGGGGGGAAATTATTCACTCATAGTATGATTTCTGGCCCTTTTACAGCAAGAATTACCAAATAAGTCCAGGCGGCCTCATCCCCAGAGTGTTATATCTTCCTCATCAATGTTACCTCTTGAAAGAGGCAAAATTGAACCCTTTACAGCCAGCACCAGCACTGGTTAATGAAGATACATTCTGAGGTCTCAAACTGAGTGTTCTTGCCTTTATCATCTTAACATACTGAAGCGGGAAATGCTGAGCTAAAAGGGGGTCTAACTGTGAAATTTGTGAGTTCTTAGCCAATGATCATGCGCTAGTTTACAAATGGATGAATTTTGTCTTCACAAACTAGCCACTGAGCCCATAAAGTCACCAGGAAAATAATTACTAACATTATAAAGCAAGAGAGCCAAGGGAGGTTTTCCCACAAACCTCTTTAAAACCACTCGTAAACCTTTTTGCAGCCAAATGAGATGTTACGTTGGTCTCCAAATTGACTTCACTTTCAAGACTCAGAAGCTATGCCCATCTTTGATAAACAGTCTATGTTTTAAACAAGCAAAATGAGGAAAAACAGAAAAGTCGGACTAGAGTTTGAAAATATATCAAACTCTTGTCTGACTGAAATAATAGTTTGATGTATTCATGTGAACAGAGGGTAGATTAGATTTTAAGGAAGAAATGGGCCAAAGGTCACTGGGTCAGGTGGGGTAGGTGCAGTTTTGGGGTGGTGAAATGGGGCAAGGGTAACCAGTATAGGAGTCGCAGATGCCATTTAGGTGTTACCTCCTGTAGTGGTTTGAACTCATCGCCATCCCTGTGGGCAGATGGTTGCATCTGATGGGCCAAGTGCCTGGATGTGGGATGGAGTAAAGAGGGCGGAGGGGAGTTTTCTTCAAACTGCCACCCTCCTTCATCTTCCTGTGAGTCGTCTGAGTCTTCGTTGTCAGTGTATTGCAGAGTCCCAGATGTTTGAGCGTCCAGGACAGAGCTAGCTTGCTCCTGTTCACAAAAGCTAACTGCTATCTTGTTGTTAATGTTATCCTGATTCGCATCATTAACGTTGGGGGTCTGAGCCTCTCTGACTGCAGCTTCGATGGCCTCCTCCACTGCTGCCTGTACCAGCACACTGATAGCATCCTCACTAATCTCACTAGCATTGTCATCGCTAGCCTGGCTGCTGGGCTCGTAGCTTATATCATCATCATCATCATCATCATCATCATCACTTGCATTATGTTTACTTGTTGGACTATTAGCCTGACCATCATTGTCACAGGCCCATTGCTGTGTGCCATCATCAACACTTGTTACTCCAACACCTGCTGGAGGGGCTGGTAGGTTACTAAAGGGCATGCCCACATGACTTTCTTTTGCTACCTTTTGCTGCTCCACCATTGCCTCGTCCTGGTCATGTGGCTCTGTCACCAGCATTACTGTCTCCACCTTCTCTGAAGTCTGAAAAACGAAGTGGAATCACAGAACATTAGGTGATTATTTTAACAAGTGATGTCTCCTTGATGATAGTGCTGCACATGTGTGTCATTTTGCTGCAAACCGATTTGAAGGACTGATGTAAATGGCTAATTTTTTGTGAAGTGAACTGAACTGAACTTCTCGAAATACAGAGTTTAAGCAATATTTGGTGACTATTCATAGAGTAGGAAATGGGAATGGCCCACCAGAGTCCAAATGCTGGTGGTGCTGGAGATGGCATGACATGGACATAACAGGTTAGCTATGGTAATATATGCTAATATATGAAAAGCTCGGGGTATTGACATAGCTAACTGAAAGGAGTATGGTGTGGAAAGGGTGGAAAGCTGTTGAAGGCCAGGAAATATAACAGAAAGGCTACGATGAAGGTTTGGTGACAACTACCTACCAGTTACCCCAGTACCCCTCAAAACTTGTCCATAGCAATATATGTGTGTAGAACTTCACCAGTTATAGAGCAGCAAGGACCAGAACTTTAAATCTGAGCATAAACTTTTTTCTAATGAGACTGTGACCAGCAGATTGGGTACTGAGGAGCCTAGACTGAGTAAGTGAAAAATGACGAGAAGCTTTGATAAGTGACACATATGACTATACTTGCTTAAATTTAAATTATGTGCCTCTGATATTAGTTTGGAACAACCACGTGCCACTGCCAGCTAATTTTATCAGCGAGATGCATTGCGAACTAAAGTGTGATGCAGTAAAAATCTGAATATGGGCAAGCTGGAAAAGATGACCTATTAAACAGGATTGTTGTTTGCAGTGTGGAAACCTAAGTTTGTGAAAGTGAGATTCGAGAATGAGGCGACATAGGATTTAGAAATTTACAACATAGTTGCGTCTTCTAAAAATCACAGATGAGTTCGAATTTTAGTGACCTCGACCTCATGGTGAAGGTCAGAGGTCACATTCATTCAAGTACATGTACTAAAAATCTTAGACCAGTTCAAATCCTTGACCTCAAGGTAAAGTTCAGGGGTCAAGTTTTCTGACAATCTTGTGACTGGAATAACTGAGAAGGCTGAGGGGTAACACTGGCAGTCGCAGATATTTTTTAAAATGAAATGAAATTCAGTTTGATTTACATAGCTCCAAATCACAAAATTTATCTATTTATTTCCCAGAGCTGTGAGACCAATTTATGCTCTTTAACAGTTTGTTCTTTTTTGCCCATCTTTAACAGTTTGTTCTTTATGATCTCACTAGAGGATACAGGGGAGTGTGGATGTCTTGCAGGGATGTCATAACAGCCAGGAGGAGATGAATCAGATCAGTATTGCTGGTGAAGGGGCAAGGAGAACCCATGCTCTGCTTATGTCCTTAGTGTTAGAACTCAGACCAGTAATTGTGGCAATAGAGGGTTCTTGAGAAGCTGGGATGATTTGCTGCTCAGACTGCACAGCCCTGGAGACTTAGACTAGCTTTTGAAACTGTAAAGCATTGAGACAGGATGCTGGATTTCTTTTACTGGCTGCGAGAAGCTGCAGTGAGGAGAACTGATTGTAGTTTTGACAAGATGCAGTGTTGGTTCTCATACATAAGAATACTGAGATTAAAACCGTGGAGAAAAGAGACTTATTAGCTCACAGAAGGCAGGCAAGAAAATACATGAAAGAGGAGTTAAAGAGAGACAGACAAAAATACAACTGGACAATAAGGAAAACAGCTAGTGAAAAAGGCACCTTCAGCAGGTCGTGTTCTCTGAAGGTTTGTTGCTCTCTGGCTGATTTCAGCAGAGCCGTCAGCTCAGGAGACATATCATCAAATGTAGGTTTAGGCTGCACATACCGAACACACAAAAAACAACAGTTACAGTGAAAACAGGCAAATAAAGAAGACATTTGTAATTAAAAGTCTTAAAATAAAAAGTAATTTGAAACTCCAGCCATGCAAGGGACGCTGTGAAGCCATGGTGGGCTTATTTAAAATGGTCTTGAATTATGTTTAATAACCACCGAGCTTTTGATATTTTTCTATCTCAAGCCTCCTTGTCTTGCTGCCTGTTTGTCAACCTGCCTCAGTTTCCAAAATGCATCCGGAGGAGAGGACCTTGTTGGAGGAGCTATGGGTAAGAATGTACAAGTATGTCTTTGTTAGTTATAATACCACTGTTTGTGTTATTATAACAAAGTGGAAGCAACTGGCAATGACAGCAACTCTGTTTTAAAGGAAAATCCGAGATTCTCATAGTGCACAGAGATCGCCAACTTTCTGCAGAGTCAACTAGTACAGACTTCCAAACTTTATGTGGCCTTCAGATAAGGTCAATAACAGTGCATAGATTAGATTCATGGAATCTCTAGAGTACCGGATGGAGTGGTGTAAAGTGCATGGTCTCTGGAGTTACAAATCACACTTCTCCATCTGACAATCCAATTGATGAGTCTGAGTTTGGCGCTTGCCAAAAGAATGGGGGTATGGTGTGGGCTGTTTTTCAGGTGTTGGGATCGACCCCTTAGTTCCAGTGAAAGTAACTCTTCAGACATTTTGGACAATTTCATGTTCCCAACTGTGTGGGAAAATTTTTTGGATGGCTCGTTCCAACATGATTGTGTACCAGTAAACAATGCAAGGTTCACAGAGACATGGATGAGTGATCTTGGTGTGGAGGGACTTAAATGGCCTGCACAAAGCCCTGACCTCAACACGATAGAACAACATGAATTAGAGTGGAGACTGCAAGACAGTCTTTCTCGTCCAACATCAATGTCTGACTTCACAAATGCACTTCTGGAATAATGGTAAGAAATTCCCATAAACACATTCCTAAACCTTGTGGAAATCCTTCTTAGAAGCCAGGCTGACAAAATGTCAGAACTCTGCTGAGCCAAGCATTCCTATAACCTTAACTCATGTAAAACAGCTAACTGATCATCTGCAGAGGAATGGCTTATTTGAAGAGTTTCAGTCAGGTTTCAGAGCTCAACACAACACAGAAACAGCTTTAGTGAAGGTTACAAATGATCTGGTAATAATGAGGTATTAAAGGTGGGTTGAATCATATCTATCTAATAGACTCCAATTTGTTCATGTAAATGGAGAGTCCTCTTCACACACTAAGGTTAATTATGGAGTTCCACAGGGTTCAGTGCTAGGACCAGTTCTGTTTACATTATACATGGCTACTTAGGCAATATCATTAGAAGCCACAGCATACATTTTCAAAGCTATGCAAATGATACCCAACTTAATCTATCTATGAAGCCAGATAACACACACCAATTAGTTAAACTGCAGGGATGTCTCAAAGACATAAAAACCTGGATGACCTCTAATTTCTTGCTTCTAAATTCAAATAAGCTGAGGTTATTGTACTCGGCCCTAAAAATGTTATAAACATGACATCTAACCAGATACTGATTCTGGATAGCATTACCTTGGCCTCCAGTAACACTGTGAGGAACCTTTGTGTTGTTTTTGACCAGGATATGTCCTTCAGTGTAAACATTAAACAACTGTATAGGACAGCTTTTTTCCATTTGGGCAATGTCTCTGAAATTAGAAACATCCTGTGTCAGAGTGATGTTAGACAGTCTTTTAGGCTAGGCTACTGTAATTGATTATTAACAGGATGTCTTAAAATATCCTTGAAAAGTCTTCAGTTGATCCAAAAAAAAACTTCAGCAAGAATACTGACAGGGACTAGAAAACAGATTGCAGGCTTACTTGTGGTCACTAGGGTATTTAAACACAGTATGGGTGGCAAAGCTGTCGCGATCCTGGGTCTTTTGACCCAGCGTTTTGAGTTTTAGTCTATTTTTGATGTTTATGGTTAATGTTTAAGTTCATTTGTTATTAGATTCCCCTTGTGTCTTCTAGCCCTGTGTTTTAGTCTCCCTTGCCCTTCATGTGTTTCATGTC
>VUQG01031856.1:5483-20232 GCA_015106755.1 Etia nguti | reverse complement strand
TGGAGATATTGACTTCACACATGCATAGATGAGTCCACGTCCAAGAATCATTAGTCATTGTGCTGATCTGAGAGTTTAATTTTCCTGCAAATTTAATGAAGACACAGGAAGATCGTGACAGTTAATCAAGCTGATTGCTGCGTAGCCATCAAAGTGTTTTTCTGTTTGTTCACTGCTTTGCTGCTATTAAGATATCTTGTAGGAAAACACCGAGCCACAGTTGGAGTATTTAACACCAGCTGTAATTAGCATTCTGACTCCCGCCACAGGAGCTTTTCTCATCTTCTGCTTCCTTTCATTCAAAGCCTGCTTTAATTTTCTCTGCCACAGAGAGATAATTTGGTTTGATTAGAAAAAAAATCAGCCGTGCCTGCTGTTAAAAATCAGCCACGAGATAATCATTTTTCTTTTTTTGCGGTTGTTTTTGATTGCATGCGTAATGAAGGAACTGCACTGAGCTCATCTTCATTCACAAATGCTGTTTCTTCCTCTAGGTACAAGGCTATCGTCAAACCGCTGGACATCAACAAGTCCAGTGCTGCTCTGAGCATCGGTTTACGCGCGGGGATGATCTGGCTGCTCTCGGTCACTCTGGCTGTGCCTGAAGCCATCTTCTCTGACCTGCACACCTTCACCACCAGCCACACCAATGAGACGTTTGTGACCTGCGCCCCTTACCCTCACGCAGGGGAACTCCACCCGAAGATCCACTCCACCGCCTCATTCCTCATCTTCTACATCATGCCCCTCTTCATCATATCTGTCTACTACTGCTTCATCGCTCGCAGTCTGGTCAGAAGCTCCGCGGACATCCCCGCTGAGGGACACCTGCACCTTCAGAAGCAGGTCAGACCCCGCGCTCTTCTTATTCTGCTCTGAAATGCAGAAGAGATTAATCTTTTTCTTGTTTTTTTCTTTTCTTTTTTATTTTTGAGGATCATTCTGTTCTGATCTGAGAAGATTAGACACGGGACTCACAGGGCTTCACACAACAATTAATTAGCTTGCCACTGGGTGCAGGGGTAACAGCTGTATCCAAAGTCTTAATTCACTTTAATTGGCACATTTTATCCAGATTAACATCTTCAGAAGATGGAGCATTTGTTCCTGGGACCTTACTGATCCCCACTGTCCATTAAAGTTTCATTCCTACTTCAGAAATCCAGAATCTAACCTGCATTGGGAGGCTGAGGATCAGTCAGCGGTCAGTTAGTTGGCGGAAAGGCGATTAGAGGTGGACTAATTTGTCTTTATTTCGAAGTCAACAGAGACAGGGAGAGAAAAAGAGAAAGAAACTGTGGACATGATTCACACTAACTATCAGGTCATCTTACTCGTCCATAATAATACTCAAAATTCTCAAATTTCTCAAATTTTTCTGATACTGAACCACATCTCTGAGTTTGCTGAGCACTTTGAAGATGTTAAACTGGGCCTCAGTGAATGAAGGCCATTTTTCACTAACTGCACTAAAGTCAAACAGTTATTAAAGAAAAAATTAGGATGTGTTGATAATGAAAGTAATTGCTGGCCACTGTCTGAAAACACATTGTTGGGTTTGTTTGTTTTTTCTTTTTTGGGGGAGGGGGTGTTGAAGGTTTTCTGTATTTTTTTCTTCTTTGAATCATCTGGTTGCCTGGTAACGTCTTCCAGTAAAGGAGTCCCTGAACCCCTGATTAACTGCAAATTATAGTTGATAATTAAGGTTTAGTGCCCAAAAAAGAAAGAAAGAAAAAGAAATCCACTTTTTTATCTGCCAAAGTGAAAACTTCCCTTTAGTTCACAAAAACACAAACACAACCTTAGACTGTAGAATTTTATGTCTAATGAGGCCTTTGTAATGGTGTTACACACTGGGTTAATTGCTTAGTAATGTCCTGTTTTGAAGCTTCAACTTCAGAGTTCTGGCCTTTGCCGTCCTAGTTTTGTGAAACCAAGCATGGCAAGAAGCAAAGGACCCTTCACAAAATACAGCATGAAAAACAGAGACAGTGGCAGGAGTGAACACTTTTCACTGTTTTTAGCTTTTCAGCTCTTTGTCTAACTTCACTCTTCTCCTCAGCTGACTGATGGACCAGCAGCAGCACAAGCTGGAGTATCTACAGACCAGCTGTACCACATATTTCTGACACTGTGCCCATCTGACAACATACAGTTTCTGCATGTAGACAGGCCACGCATGGACTGCAAATGCGATAACTTCACTGAACAATAATTTCTCCACAAGTCAAACTGTTAATGCCAAATGATTCTCTACAGCACACCTTGCTTTATTGCTTCTTTTACTCTAAATTAGACCTTAATTTACAAAGTACATATGATGATAGATTCAAAAACACCTTAAACAAGCGACTGAGACCAAAACTTTATCAGGAAAGTGTTCACTAAGGTCATAAATTCAGGGCAAAGTTAGGCAATGTCCTCACAGACTTCTATACAGGCAAACTTCTCTTTTAAACCAGAGGAGTCGCCCCCTGCTGGCCATTGCAAAGAATCATTTGGCTCTATTTTTCAGACCTAAAGCCCCACCCATCCATCCATTTGATGCAGAACTTACTGTGTCCTCTCTCTCCTCTCCTGTCAGATCAGGTCCAGGAAGCGTCTGGCTAAAACTGTGCTCGTGTTTGTCGGCTTGTTTGCGCTCTGCTGGCTTCCGAGTCACGTGATCTACCTGTACCGCTCCTACCACTATGACCAGGTGGACACGTCGCTGGGCCACTTCATCGCCAGCGTGTGCGCTCGCATCTTGGCCTTCACCAACTCCTGTGTGAACCCATTTGCTCTGTACCTGATGAGCAAAAGCTTCAGGAAACACTTCAAAAAGCAGCTGCTGTGCTGCTCCGCTCCCAGAGTGCTGCGCAGCCAGAGCAGCAGGAGTACAAATGTAACGACCGTCTGAACCAATCCGTGTTCACGAACTTCATTTGAGTTCAGTTACATGATAGAAAATGATTATATCATAATAATAACTGAATTAAATAAATTAAAGATCCTCTGAGGTTTAAGTTGTCGTGATGACCCCAAACCAAAGCCTAAACAATCAGAATATGTAATTTTGGTTCTTCATACATTGTTCTCTCAATTCTTGACAATCAGGGAACAAAGACCACATTTAAAACTTCAAGTTTCAAAAATTTTCAGAAAAAAGTTAGTTTTGGCCTTATATGTGGTCAGGGTTACCAGCTGTGACAACTTATACCCAAAATGTACCACACAAACACACACACACACGCCGCAAAAACAGTTGGTAAACAAAAAAACTAATTCCTAAGGTTCTCAGGCTGCTTGTCCCAAATACTGTTTACTCAAGGTGAATACTTTTTGTACTAAGTCTAATGTGAAAGGAACCTGTTATGCTTATTTCATGGTTTCAGTTTACATCTGATCAAGAACAGAGAGGAGCATGATGTCTCTCTTTGGTGAACATGACTCTGATTGTGTGCCTATTTTAAGACATTATGGTGGATTTAGTGTTTAATTTATAAGCTGTATATAATTAAATATACAGCTAGAGTACACAGGCTGTATATGAATGGATGGATTACAATTATAACCCAGCGATCCATCCATTAAATATCTATGGCTTCTATATATAAGCTTTATATAACTGAAATCTGTTTGTGTGAAACTGTATAAATCATATCTAGTAAAATACAAGCAGATGTTCTGGATAAACTAAAACCACAGCTTAATGTTGCAGGCTGTGCCTGAAATATGTTACTGTATAAGGAAATGTATCATGAGCTGATCTCAGCGCCGCACAAAAATAGAAAGGAAAAAAACCATACACTCACTAGCCACTTTGTTAGGTACACCATACTAGTACTGAGTTAAATCAAGTTTGATGGAAAAAGGTACTAGTAACAATTTTCAGAGACTTTTCTTCACAATGATACGACAACATCACAGAGTTGCTGCAGATCAGCTGCACATCCATGATGTTCCAACACATCCCAAAGCTGCTGGATTAAGATCTGGTGACTGTGGAGGCCATTTGAGTACATTGATCTCATTGTCATGTTCAAGAAAACACTTGAGATGATCTGAGGTTTGTGACATGGTGTGTTATCCTGCTAGAAGCAGCCATCAGTGATGGATACACTGTGTCATAAAAGGATGGACATGATTAGCAACAATACTCAGGTAGGCTGGGGTGTTTAAATGATGCTCTGCTGGTAGTAAGGGAAAAAATCGCCCACGCCATTAAACCACCAGCAGCCTGAACAATTGATACAACGCAGGATGCATTCCTATGTTCATGCTTATGCCAAATTCTGCTCCTACTAGTCAAAGGGTCCAGCAGAAATTAAGAACCACTGAACCAGGCAATGTTTTCCAGTCTTCTGTTGTTCAATTTTGATGAGACCATGTGATTTATAGCCTCAGTTTCCTGTCCTTAGCTGACAGGAGTGGCACCTGGTGTGGTCTTCAGCTGCTGTAACCCATCTGCTTCAAGGTTTAATGTACTGCATTCAAAGATGCTCTTCTGCAGACCTGGGTTGTAACGGGTTTTTTTGAATTAATAATGCCTTCCTATTAACTCAAATGAGTCTGACTATTCTCCTTTGACCCCTGAAATCAATAAGACATTTTCACCCAGAGAATGCAGCTCATTTGATATTTTTTATTTTTCAGACCATTCTCTGTAAACCCTTTAGAGGGTTTTATGGGAGAAATCCCAGGATCAGCAGTTTTTGGAAAAAAAAAAAAATCACATTCAAAGTCACTTAAATCACATCTCTTCCACATTGTGATGCTCGGTTTGAACTTCAGGAGGTCGCCTTGATCATGTCTACATCCCTAAATGCATTAAGTTGCTTCCATGTGATTGGCTAATTAGGTATTTGTGAACACTTAATAAGGTGGTCAGTGAGTGCATTTTAATATGAACATCTGTCAGCCTATCATCATAAATATTTAAAAAAAAAAAAAAAAGGAATGGTATACAGAGTCTTCTTTAAAAACATGATGCAGACGTGTATCTCAAATCTTCGCAGATGTAAAACCACAAACCATGCAAAATAAAACTGCATGTTGTTGTATATTATATAGTTTTCTGTTGTATTAATGACGTGTTCCACTCCCACTTGCGTTGTGAACCATGCATGAAATGGCTCAATGTTTATTTTGTTGTTCGTTTATATCTACAGTATGCCATTTTTAAAGAAAAATGTCAGCGGAGGAGCGATCGCCTGTGACATTTGAAAGTTCATGAGCTGTAAAATATTCAAGCTGAACGCAGTAACTTGTGCGCTTCAGTGTACTGCAGAGAAACATTAAGCCACATTTATTGGCAGTTTTTTTTAATCCCATTATTAAAGCTGTGAGATATCACACATTGTGTCTGCATCGATGTGAGGTAGTGATATATTGATTGCTTGTGTACAGCTGTGCAGTGTATCAGTTGCATTCAGCAGATATTTGTTGCTTCAGAGTAACATGTTTGAAGATTAACCCAACAGTCTTTTTTTTCTTTTGATGTATTGCTGCAGCCGTTAAAACCAACCAGTTGTTGTTTCATCTCTTCTATTTGGATGAATATTCAATTAAATTTTTATTTTGTGACTAATTTTTAGTCATGAAATATAACCTCAACTGCTCTGTGTCTTCCTTTGTCAGAGTAAGAATGTAAATCTCAACAAAATTAATGTACAGTGGTAAAAATGTGAAGAATAAACAAACATAAAACAGCCTTATTAGTCAAGCATTAACTTAGAAATAACGGATGCCTTCTTTCTTAACATTTTGCTGTATTAATATCTCCAGTTATCATTTTTAAGCAACCTTTTTCTGAGTTTTGTTAAACCTAAATAAATATAAAACCCGGGGATGAGTTTGTTTGTATCGCAATAAAAAGTCTTTCGCCGAGTTGCTTGTGTGACCTTTTCCTAATGAGCGACTCGACCGAACGGAGCTCAGAACTGAGACATAAAATCATCTTGTTGGTAATAATTTTATTTAATTGCCCAGTCGAGTTCTTTTTGTAATCTCTGAATGAATCAGCAATGAATTAAGGCCTAATTTTATATCAGACGTTTGATGGTAAGTGCTGAATGTCAAACTGAGCAGCAGGAGACTCATTAAAACGCACACTTTACAAATCAGCGGTACATGCTGTATACAGCCCTTACAAAGCCTTTCCTGAAGGCTGAGGTTTTTCTTTGCTGTCTAGGTAAAGACACGTCAAGTTAAATCTGTTCCAACAAGTTCTTTCAGGTCTTTGCAGAGGTGACCTTTCAGAGTGACATTTGAAGTCAGAAAATTAATTCCCCCTGAGCAACACCAGCCACAGAACACACTCTAACCCTCAGTTATTTGGATCCTTTACTGCCGCTGCTGTTTTCCTTCAGTTTATTTTGTTTTTGTTTTTCTACCCCTCATTATTAAACTCTTATTTTGAGCCACAGCATGTGCAAGTATACAAATGTATCGTTCACATGCAGCTCAGTCGTAATCAAGCATAAAACAGTTTGTCTCCAGAAGCTTTGTTCTCTTCAGGATGGTGTCTGAGGTGGGTCTTGCGACATAAGTACACTCACCGCTCACTTTATTTTTCAACTGCTCATTAACAGAAATGAACCAATGAACCAATCACATGGCAGCAAATCAGTACATTTATGCACGTAGGAATGGTCAAGCTGCCGTGTTGAATTTTCAGCTGAGAGTTTACAGAGGATCGAGTGAAAATGATAAAATATCTAGGGAGCAGCAGTTCTCTTGGAGAAAATGTCTTGGTGATGTCAGAGGTCAGAGGAGAATGATCAGACTGTTTCAAGCTGATAGGAAGGCAACAGTGACTCAGAGAAGATAAAGAAATGCAGAACATCCTTGAATGCACAGTGAAATGAAGCAGACAAGCAACAGCAGCAGGAGAACACACCAGGCTAGAATTCACACAAGATCATCAAAACTGGACAACAGAAGATTTAAAAAATGTTTCCTGGTCTGATGGGAATTCTGCTGCAACATTCAGATGATGTATCAATTCGTGGGAGTGTAATGGTGCAGGGATATTTTCTTGGGCCTGTTGGTACCAACATCATGCAGCATATCTGAGTATTGTTGTCCAAGATAAGGACAATCCCGGACAGTACCTCCCAGCCACTCCATGAGGTCCAGTCACAGGAGCACATTTAGTGGGAGACTTTGATTACCCTAAATGCACCACTGACCAACACAGGAAATCATTCCTGCCTGTGGTTAGCTCGTGGTACAATTCCTCCATCGAAAGCACACAAGTACACACCGCTGCACATCCTCTACAGAAAAAATAACAAAGTCAACATGATATGAAGTGCACCTCAATTTCAACGATTTAATTATGTGTAATATACTGAAAATGTATAATTACAGTGTTTTGTGTTTATTAGAGCTATTTTGTTATATTTTGTAACTTTGTAATATATTGTATTATTTGATTTAGTTCAGTTAGTTACTGTTCTTACTGTCTTGGAGCAACTGTGACCACATAATTTTCTCAGGAATTAACTAAGTATTCTGATTCTGACTGTATCCATCCCTTTATAACCACAGTGCACCCATCCTCTGATGGCTAATGCTCCATATCACAAAGCTCAAATCGTCTCAGACTAGTGTTTTGAACATGACGATGAGTTCACTGTGCCCAAACAGCTTCCACAGTCACCAGATCGCAATCCAGCAGAGCACCTTTGGGATGTGGTGTAATGAAAGATTTATGTCAAGGATGTGCAGTCGATGAATCAGCAGCGGCTGTGTGATGCTGTCACATCAACATGGACCAAAGTGTTTGAGGAATATTTTCAGCACTTTGTTGAATCAGTGCCAAGAAGAATTAAAGCAGTTATAAAGTTAATAAAGTGACCAGTGAGTGTATAAATACCATTACAATGGTTGATGTTTATATTTATGGCAATCAGTGTTTCAAATAATCACGTCCTGTGAGGGGCTCTGAAACGCTCAGTCTTACTCTTGCTCTGTGTGATGTCAGAGAGACGATATGTCTAACATGGCCACCTCGGCTTTGGTACACGGGCACACGGCCCGTGTACCAAAGCTACTATGAAAGATTCCACAAATAAAAAGACAGAAATGTGAACAAAACAGGCCACATTTAAAGTGTACAAAACCATTAGAAACATTTATGAGAAAAATAATTTTAACATAAGATTTGTTTTTTTATTTTTGCATTCCTCTTCAAAACTTGCCACCTGCATTACCCAGAATGCAACTCTCCAATATAAGTGGTGTGAATTCTCCTGTGTTGTACTCATAGGCAGACAGTCTGTGGTTGCTACAAAGCTACAAAAAGGTCTGATCTGCAGTTTTCACCCCCAGCTGATGCTTATTCAAATGACATCCACAAAGCTTCCTGTGGAGCTACAGTTTTAATACAACTTATTTTTTTTAATATATGCACAAGTACTCCCAAACATAAA
Source organism: Etia nguti (assembly GCA_015106755.1). Taxonomy (NCBI): domain Eukaryota; kingdom Metazoa; phylum Chordata; class Actinopteri; order Cichliformes; family Cichlidae; genus Etia; species Etia nguti. The sequence goes on along the minus strand of VUQG01031856.1, from coordinate 11,815 downwards.
AGACTTTGATGTGTAAAATTGGCGATGTTCAACTTTAAAAACATTTTGAAATCATGTAAAATTCATGAGCGCTGAAAAGAAAGTACAAAAATACAAAAACCTGATACATTAAAGTCCCTGCAGGATGAACAGAGCTTATCCTGAAGCGTCCCTCCCTTGTACCCAAAATATTTCATTGAGCAATACTCAGAAAGCTGTTATTATAATACTAAAAGCATCTGAATTATGAAGCTATGGATGAAAACTCTCTGAATGTGGACGCCTTTTATCCTTTCTTCATAAATGGCGAAGCAAAAAAAAACAAAAACGCGAAGGACGGTAGAGATGTGTCATTGGTAGAGGAGGAAGTCCTTGATACTGTGAGGGAGAAAGAGGCTCGAGGCCCTGTGCAGACGACTCCTTCCGAGACTTCGACGAATACGTAAGCGACAGAGCTGAGACAGAGAGCAGGGACCTGGGCACAGGAGACAGGTCACAGCTGTTAACGCACCTCGGCTGTTAAAAAAAGGAAGTGAGCATCCTCTAAGTGAGCAGACTTTAAAAACACACCTCTGCTCAGCAGCGCAGCTCTCACTGAGCTGTTTGGCTTCGACAGATCAAGAGGAGTCTTTGCCTCGGCATTCCTGCGACACCCATCAGCTCCAAAGTCCAGAAGAAGATGCACAACGTCAGCTCCTCCCCCCAAAACTGCAGCATGCAGAGGACTGTCCGGCCCACATCCGATCTGAACATCTGCTCCTGTTCAAACATGCAAACAGAGGCGGTTCAACACCTAACAATACGCAAATCACACAATTCTGATTAAAACGCATCCGTGTGTTGTAAGTGATTTATTGTTAAAAGAGCATGTTGTTATATATTAGTAACAAATGAAAAAGTTTTCAAAAATAAATTCAAAGCACAGCTCTGAATAGTTTTGAGACTGGCTGCCACGTCTGACAGGTTGGACTGATTAGAAAAGCTTTTAAACGTGTGCTGATGTGAACTGTGACACCGAGTTTCTGCTTCCATGGAAAGTGAAAGTGAGAAACTGCAGAGTGTGCCACTAAAAGTAACTCAGAGCCCAGCAGGAACAAAAAATGTCAGCTGTATTTAAATATTCGATGGCTGGAACGAACGGTTCTCTCGTCTGTCGGTTCACCTTTGCTCAGCGATTATCGTTTCAAACGCGCAAAATCCAAGATAGACGTGTTAAATGTCAACTAACACCTTCAAGTGCCTCGTTTTGTCTGATAAGCAGAGCCAACTCGAAGATATGCAGTCTAGTTTTAGTATTTAAGTCCCAAAGACGAAAGGCGGCACAGAAGAAAAGCTTCAGAACAAAGTTATGTCAAAGGAAGAAATCCTCTCATTTGAGAAAACACTAAATGAAATAATTAAACTAATCATTGCAACTCTAACTCAGCTGAAGAATCAAGAAGTTGTTATCTTTAAATATGATCTTTTTTTTTTTTAAACAACTGTAGCAGAATAAAAGATCTGTTATTGTGTTTGCTGAAACAAATGTTTGATCGACTTGTTCGTGTAATTAAAAGAATGGAAAAAAGTGAAAAGCATAATTCATTAAAAAAAACTTAATCAGACTGTTACATAGACTGGGCCTTGAAGTGTCTTAATTTTTATGACTGTATGTGATTTAAGATGAATCAGACGGGGTTCTTGCTGTTTTACTTCTCATGATGAGTATCGTGGTGTAAAGAGCTTGAAAGAAGAAGGCAGCTGGACTTCGCTGAGGTTGTGAAGATGTTTCACCTCTCATCTAAGAGGCCAATTGAGTTAAGTTCAGATCAGAACTGAAGAAACATGATGGATGAGAGGTGATACATTCAACTCTCTTTTATTTTTCAAGCTCCTAAGACTACCAGGACCTGCACGACTGAGAACCCACACAGACTGTAGTGTCACGGTTTACACATTTGCTGAACATGAGAGATTCCTGGTTTGAAACTTGGGGTTGGGTCAGGAAGGGCATCCACTGTAACATTTCTACAACAGATTACAATAAATTCGTATCCAGTAAATTAAAAAATCTGGCAGCATTTGAAATATATAATATTGATATTCAAATTCTACTTAATGTGTCAGCAATAACAATCTAATAATATAAAAAATAAAAAACAGAACATGCTCGGAGTAACCATAAAACTTTTCTAAGTATATTTAGCTAATATTTCTCTTTGAATTTTACTTTTCTTAGTAAAAAATCCTTCCTTTACCACAGAGATGTGTGTTTGTAGCTCTCTGGGATATTTTATTTAACTTGCTACAGCTTGTACATAATATTAGAAGCAAAACAAACAAAAAGCAAAGGTGTGACTAGTGATTATTCCTGACTTATATTACCTGAATACAGCAGCACCTCTACGCAGGCTGCAGCCCGGGCCATGCAGGCAGAGTAGAGCGGCGTCCCAACGCCCGGCAGCTCCAGATCAATCTGAGCTCCACGGGACAGCAGCAGCTCCAAGCACTCTCTGTGATCTGGAGGAGAAGATGATAAATGCTGACATGTAGTCCACATTTATAACCAGAAATTTCTTGCAAATCGATACCTTTGTGCACACCTTTCTTGGCAGCCTCATGGATTGGAGATGCCAGCTGGTAGGCGGTGTGGATGGAGGCACTGTGCTGCAGGATGAGCTTGAGGCAGGCAGCGCTCCCTCTGCTGCAGGAGTTGAAGAGAGGTGTGGCGCCATCTGTTGACACTGCCATTGCCTTGAGAATGATGTATTTGAGGAAATGCATCCAAAAGAACGGAGTTTACCTCATTTATTTATTCATGCATGTGACACAAACATACACAAACGCTCGAACAGAGCAAACACATGAGACAACCAACAACTAAAGGCCTCTTTGCATGCAGATTTCAGCTCTGACCTTTCTCCAGTAAAATCTAAACACTTCAGCAAAAACACCAGATGTGGTTTAAAACGTGTGAAAATAAAAAATCTGTGTTAAAGCAGGAAAATCTGTGAGTTCTCAAATGAGCTCAGCTCTTTTTGAACTGCACAATTTCAGGCATCCTGCAGTGAAATTTACAGGAAAGTGTGTACGATGTTCAAATCAATCAAATCAAGCAACCGAGACGTGACTGAGGTGCAGATTTTTTCAGCTGTTAATTAATTGGTTTACCAAAAGACTTGCAGTAACTATTTAAAAATTATAGCCATTTTTATAACATTCATCTATCCATGAGATTATTGGGGCACTTACACATAAGCCCTCACTAATATTCTGATTATTTAACTGGACAAGCTAATATAATTTTAAATATAGGGGTTGTTTTTAATACTTGAAGGCCTAAAGTCCATTTGCTGGGTTTACTCTCTTGTGACACAATGCCAAGTCTTTATATCAAATGTACAATGATAAAATCAATTGTTAGATTCCCCCCACCCCCAGTGTTTTTTTAGTGAAGTTTAGGATTGAATTTCAATCCATGAAATACTTTTCAAATCAAAAGTGAAGGGATCCACTTTCATGTAGGATCAAAGCAATGAGACGGTACATAAATTACTAACACTAAATACAAAATATCAGATAAAATCCTTTGTTTTATGAGTGCATAATAATCTTTATTTGAAAAAAAGACTTTTCGTACCTGCATTTCCAACCCAAATGCTCTCAATTTAATATATTTTTTAAAAATGTAGCCTTTTCTGTAACCTCTATAGGGCTCACCTGTACATAATTTCAAAGTTTTGAGATTATGAAGCATGTTTGAGGCCATGCTAGCACAACAAAGGAGGGTTGACGATATGACAAAAAGTCTTTGTTTGTCTAAGAAAGAAATGCCAAGAGTGAGTGATGATCTCCTAATTATCTCATGTCACATAAATCAAATGTATGCTGACTTTACATTTGTTTTGGACAATATCCAAAGGTTCTATAATCTCCATCAGCCATCAAGTTCAAAAAGGATAAGCAAAATAAAACTTGTCTGTTTTCTTTTTTCACGACAGAAAAATTAAACCGATCCTTCTTACGTTTGCTCCATTATCCAGAAGAAACTTGGCACAAGCGTAATGACCCCCGAGGCAAGCCTCGTGGAGCGGCGTGACCTCGTCCATGGTGACTGTGTCTACATGGAAGCCCTGCAGGGGGAGATCAGAGGATTTTCATTTTACTTCTTTTCAAGAAGTCTTTGGGTTGTGCACTCTAAATACTCGACAAAGAAATAAAGATTTAAGGTTACCTGAGCGATAAGGGACCTGAGGTGGAGGAGTCTGCCCTGAAAGGCCGCTTCATGGAGCGGAGTTCTGTCAGACCAGAAGTCTGAGACACAGAGAATCGAATTAGTTATGTTTCTACATTCAGAAAGTACAAAGACCAAGAGATCCTTCTCTCTCTCCAATGTAACCTCATTCAAATACTTGTTTTTCTGGTTTCTCAACATTACCCCAACCCTAAAATGGTGAACCGGTTTCATCCCAGATTTTATTGTCTACAGCAGCATCAGACTTTACATGGAAAGCTTTTAGGCCTGAAAACACTGTGATGCAAAAAAAACATACAAACATTAAACTTACCAGCCATCAGCGAGTTACACACCAGCCCTCCATAGATGGACAAAGGCCTCTCCCAAGGTTGCGACCACAGGGAAACGTCTGTCTGCACAGCAGCCATGATGAAAATGAAACAGCAGCAAATTCCTTCAACTCTGTCCACTACTCCAGCTCACCCAGCCAGATACACAAACCTGAATCCGGCCTTCGTCACTCTCTTATCAGGGTCCTTGGTCACCTCCCCCACATTACCATCTTCCGCCCACTCTCACCCCAGTCCATGGACAGAGTTAACGGTATGTGCATACATTACATTACAATAGCTGCTAGAATGGTCCTGAGGTGTCTTCAACAAAGCACTTAAAGACACACAGACCAGGACAAGCTTCTCATACTGTAGATATTCGGGTGATACAAGAACAGCGTCTCGCCGGCTCTGTGTGCATCTGCACCATCTTCTGTCAGAACAACACATTTTCAGCTAAAGGCCCCATAAATATATTATCACCACATGAACTACATGAAATGCCTTAAACTAACTAAAAAAAGTCCATAGCTCCAACAGAAACATTTTGTCTTAACATTGAACGCATACTGAACTTCGTTTGTTTCTGTTTTGTAAATCCCCGTCATTGACCCTGAAAAGCAACACCTCTTTATCAGCTCCTTTTTCACAAGGCTCTGATTTTTTTTTTGGCACTCTTCCTTACAGCCAGACTTATCTACAAAAGAAAATATTTGTTTGATGCCTCAACAGGATCTGCAAAAATGGCATGTGAGAACATAGTACATACTATACATATTAGAAAGTACACTTTAGTTCAAACGTTGGGTTGTCTGAAAGTTTACTCTAAGCTCCCAGGTTTCAAAGGAGTGGCAACCAAGAAATCTAGAAGCTACTTTTAGACGCTTCCTCATTCACAAGTGTACCGCAGCAGGTATGAGTGTGTACACCGCTGCACTACGGAGCTGCGGCCTTCGTGATAAACAAACATGCTCTGACACGCTTTACAAAATAGTGGCTTTTATTTAAAAAACAAACTTTGAGGTCTCTCGATAAGTAAGTTACTGTAGCTTTGTTTCCCTGTGAGCTTAAAAGCAGCCAGCCCTTTACCCCCTCTGTTCAATGTCATCTTTTCATCACTGTATAACAGATTTTAAAAAAAGTGCTCATAAATTTTCATTGTGTGCAACAAATTCCAGTTATTTACAAAAGTCTCTTCCACCAGCTCCCTTTCGGTGAGTAAATGTAAACAAAATGTTATTCCCACCATAAAGATCACATACGAAACTTATATAAGCAGTTTGAAGTGAGGCAGAGGTACTGAGAGGTCACTGCCATCAACTTTCTGTTTCTGTTGCTCTCTCCGTGGCACATCAAGAGTAAGCGTCATTTTTATTGCCCTTTTCCTGCCTCCACTGTCGTTGAGGGCCGGTGGCGTCGACGCCGAGATCCATGACCCCATCTGGCACCAGCCACTGCAGGAGCAGCAGGAAGAGGAAGTCCAGCACGGCCACAAACGCAAAGATGGAGCCAGCGACGGGGCCGCAGTGAGCCCTCAGCCTCCGTAAGCGTCTGTCCAGGGGAAGAACTTCCTCTCCGACCACCCTGTCGTACACCTGACAGGGAAAAAATACATTGATTACCTTAGTGTCCTTCAGTAGTTAAACATGTAAAAACCACCACCTAGGCATAACCTGAATTATATATTTTTTGAGGATTAGATTTGGATTTGTTTTAGAAATTCTAAAAACTGAAATCGACTTTTTGTTGTTGTTGTTGTTTTGCTGTGCTTTTTTTTTTTTTTTTTTTTTTTTGTTTTGAAGAAA
>VUQG01031854.1:1835-17525 GCA_015106755.1 Etia nguti | reverse complement strand
CCCTACATGCCACCATGGACAGTTCCTTATCATATTCCAACACCCACAGGCTTTACACCTCACCTTCCATACACTTACACACCTTACATATACACACCTTTTCTATATTGAATAAGTGTACGTGTCAATGTTTTGAGAAAAATTGAGGTTTGAATGCCAGGAGCCATTCTTATTTTGTCAGGGAGTGTGTGACACACTGTAATGTGTGGTCACATTATGTGATTTAATTTTTGTATATTGTATAAGTTTTTAGGTGTAGTTTTGTTAAAGAAGGGCCTTAATTTTGAGATTTTTGTTGGAGACCCAACATGTGGTGTGATCCCTAGTTACGCCACAAGGGGGCACTTCCGCCCTAGTGGGATGGTTTAGTGTGACGCTACCGCTCATCTTCAGATCTGGCAGAAGCGAGAGAGGAAACACACTACCTGTCGTCCATCTCATCATTTATCTGTTTTTTTCAGAATCAGACATAATCTGTTGGCCGCCCTCTTACTTGGGGCGTGTTACAATTACATTTTATATGATGGATTATGCAGAAAAAGTAGAATTGGGCTGAAAGATCTATTGCTTTATTACCTATTACCTATTCAGGTTGTGTCTGTCACGGAGAGTAGAATGAGGGACCCAAGAGCGGAGCTTGTGGGAGGAATAGACAGTGCGTTTATTTACAGTGAAAAATGTTTCATTAACAGTTCAATGTGCAAGCCGTCCTCCGTGGGTTCCTCCCCGTGTCCCAAACATGTGTGGTAGTGAGTCCGTGTCTTCCTCCAAAGTGAATCTGTGCTCATGACTTCTTCCCCAGCAATCTCCTCTCCGTCCGTAATCCTAAGGAGATAAATACAATGAAGGTAAGTTCACTTCTCTTCACAGTCTTCATATAACAAGATGCCTGACTCCTCAGTTAAATAGCCCACACAAGATGGTGGATAATTGGGAACAGCTGAGCGCCGCATCAGTTGCTGGCGTAGCGACTCCCGCGCAGAGGTGCTTCCGGGTCTGATGCTACCCAGCGCCTGACTTCCGGAAGACGACTTCCGTAAACAAACCTCTGGAGACGGAGAAAAACAGGAGGACAATACACGAAAACACGCACAGGTCGGTCGGCGGCGGGGACGTCCAACCATGAGAGTACCCCCCCCCTCTAATGGGAGCCTCCCGGCGACCTACCAAACTTGTCAGGGTGCCTGCAGCGGAATTCTCTCACCATGCCATCATCCAGAATTGCAGACCACGGCACCCAAAAACGCTCTTCCCGACCGTACCCATCCCAATCCACCAAGAATTGAAAGCCCCAACCGCGGCGCCTGGCATCCATTATACGTGTAATGGAATACGCCAGAGCACCGTCGATAACCCGGGCGAGAGGCGGGGGCCAGGAGGGCGGGCACAAAGGGCTGGTCCTGAGCGGCCTCACCTGGGAGACATGAATAAAATTATGCACCTTCACATTACGCGGCAGAGTCAGCCGAAGAGTAACAGGGTTTAGGACCGCCTGTACTGGAAGAGGACCAATAAACCGTGGAGCAAATTTCTTAGATTCAGTTCTTAAAGGAAACTGCTTCGTCGAGAGCCATACCTGCCGACCAACCCGATAAGCTGGGGTTGGGATGCGACGGTGATCAGCCAGTCTCTTGTTTTGCTCCACAGTTCTTAGAAGGGCTGCTTTGGTTGCCCGCCACGCTCGCCAGCAATGCCGCATGTGGTGCTGGGCCGAGGGGACAGCCAAGTCTCCCTCCGAGACAGAAAGGTTGGTACCCCAGGGAGGCCTCAAAAGGCGAAACTCCGGTGGCAGCCGATGTGCTGGAGTTGTGGGCGTACTCCACCCGAGCCAGCTGTTCACTCCATGACGCCTGGTTGGAAGAGACCACACACCGCAGCATTGCTTTCAGCTCCTGGTTTGCCCATTCTGTCTGACCATTTGTCTGAGGATGAAACCCAGATGACAGGCTAACCTGGGCCCCCAGGTTAGTGCAGAACTCCTTCCACACCCTGGACGTGAATTGGGGTCCACGGTCGGAGACAATGTCCAGAGGGATGCCATGCAGGCGAAAAACATGCTCCGTGAGAAGCTGGGCGGTCTCCAGGGCAGACGGAAGCTTGGGCAGAGCAACGAAATGGGCAGCTTTGGAAAAACAATCAACAATGATTAGGATGACCGTGTTACCTGATGACGGAGGAAGACCCGTGACAAAGTCCAGGGCTATGTGCGACCAAGGCATCTAGGGATGGGCAGCGGTCGCAGGAGGCCAGCGGGAGGCAGGTTAGGGGGTTTGTTCCGGGCACAAATGGCACAGGCCACCACATACTCCTGGACATCCTGAAACAGAGAAGGCCACCAAAACTGGCGTCGTAGGAAAGCGATGGTGCGGTTCTTACCAGGGTGGCAGGCGAACTTGGCGGTGTGGGCCCAGTGGATGACCTTGCTTCGGGGCGACGCAGGAACAAACAGTTTCCCTTCAGGACCTGTCCCTGGGTCCGGCTCCCGCTGCTGGGCACCTCTTATCACTCTTTCAATCTCCCAGGTCAACGCTCCCACAATGCAGGACGAGGGCAAGATGGGCTTCTCTTTCTCCTCTGTGTCCAGGTCCATTGCGAACTGGCGAGAGAGCACGTCGGCCTTAGTGTTCCGAGAGCCGGGTCTTTAAGTAATAGTGAGATTGAAACGTGTGAAGAACAGAGCCCACCTGGCTTGCCAAGCATTGAGATGTTTAGCAGCTTGGAGATATGTCAGGTTCTTATGGTCTGTCCAAACCACCACCGGGTGCTCACTGCCCTCCAGCCAGTGCCGCCACTCCTCCAGGGCCATCTTGATGGCGAGGAGCTCCCAGTCCCCAACATCGTAATTCGGTTCAGCAGGAGACAGGCGCCGGGAAAAGAAAGCACATGGATGTAATTTGCCATTAACCTGTTGGGAGAGGTTGGCGCCAACCCCAGAGTCCGAAGTATCCACCTCAACAAAGAGTTGATGTCAGCCTGCACCAACACCGGAGCTGAAGAAAACGGAGTCTTTAGTTGAGTGAATGCCTGCTGGGGGCTCGAGGACCACTGAAATGACAGTTTAGGTGAGGTGAGTTTTTTCAGAGGCAGAGCAATCTTACTGAAGTCCTTGATAAAACATCTGTAGAAATTAGCAAATCCAAGGAACTTCTGTAACTCCATACGGGTCTTGGGCTCTGGACATTCCACAACAGCTTTTACCTTAGCAGGGTCCTCTTTCAATCACTCCTGCTCAATGTTGAACCCCAGGAAGGAAACAGTTTGGACATGAAACTCACATTTTTCCGCCTTGACAAACAGCCAATTCTCCAGCAAGCGCTGTAGCACGAGCCTCACATGCTTGACGTGCTCTGCCTGGTTCCGAGAGAAGATGAGGATGTCATCTGGATAGACAAAAACGAAATGATTAATAAAGTCTCGTAACACTTCATTAATCAGGGCCTGAAACACTGCAGGGGCGTTAGTGAGCCCGAAGGGCATCAACAAATACTCGAAATGTCCCAGGTGAGTATTAAATGCCATCTTCCACTCATCCCCTTCACGGATCCGCACCAGATGGTAAGCATTGCGAAGATCAAGTTTAGAGAAGATGGTCGCCCCCTGAAGGAGTTCAAACGCAGAGGCGAGCAACGGAAGGGGACACTTGTTTTTTATGGTGATTTTATTCAGGCCACCAAAATCTATGCAGGGACGAAGAGACTTATCCTTCTTCTCTACGAAGAAAAATCCAGCGCCCAAGGGAGATGTGGACGGCCGGATGATGCCAGCAGCCAGGGAGTCTGTGATATAGCGCTCCATTGCCTCACGCTCTGATTTGGAGATATTATACAGACGACTGGTGGGCAAGGGGGCACCTGTGATCAAATCGATCCCACAGTCGTAAGGACGGTGAGGGGGAAGGGATCGAGCCTTCTCTGTGCAAAAAACAGAAGCTAAATCATGATACTCCTCCGGAACTGCTGACAGGTCTGGGGAAAAGTCTGGTTCAGTAGGGCCAACGGGCATTTTATTTGGTATAGCAGAACGCAAACACTGTTCATGGCACAAAGCACTCCAACCCGTGATTCTACCTCTCTCCAATCAGTCTGTGGGTTATGATGTTTAAGCCAAGGATAGCCCAACACCAAAGGGGTGTTGGGGGCTTTGAAAAGAAAAAGACTGATTTGTTCGGTGTGGTTACTGGAGAGGGAGAGAGTGATGTCCTCGGTGCGGTGTGTGACTGCAGCTAGCGGGCTACCGTTGAGCTCAGCTACTTGGAGTATCTCTGGTAGGGGCACCACCGGGAGGCCTAGCTCACTGGCTAGTGTCTCGTCCAGGAAACTTTGTTCTGTGCCAGAGTCAATCAAAGCACTGCATGGGTGAGTTAGAGACCGAAAGATTAGTTTAGCCGAAGCAACTTAGGTGAGCAACAGTGTTAGCGGTAGCGCCCATCAGTAGCCCCACACTTACTGACGGGTGGACTCTTTTACTGGTGTGGAGCACTTATCCGCAAAATGTCCCTTCTTCCCACACTTGAAGCACTCACCCCCACGCTGGTCATTATTCCGATTGGAGGAGCCGAATCTGGTCCGACCCAGTTGCATGGGCTGCTCTCCCTCCTCCGACGGCTCTTCCTCCGGACTCCTCCACTCGAGGGGGGGAAGATCGGTAGGTGTGCCGAAGCTTTCCATGGCCCGTCGTCCCTCACCAGACCTCTTTCCAAATTCCCTCATGTGGTTGTCGAGTCGGATACACATATTTATCAGTGCACTTAACGTGTTGGGCAGTTCTTTTGTGGCTAACTCACGTTTGATGTTCTCATTGAGACAATTGAGGAAGGCTCCACGGAGCGCATTCTCTTTCCAACCGGTCTCTTCCGCCAGGATCCAGAAGTCCACCGAAAAATCTGCCACACTCGTCTTTCCCTGCTTCAGGGTGAACATACGGTGCGCAGTGCTGTCTGGATTGGATCCCTTGTCAAACACAGAGCAAAATTTGCACAAAAAGTCACGATATGAGATTGTGGGTTGAACACTCAACACTGCCTGCGTCCACTGTAATGCTCGACGTGTCATTATTGCGACCATAAAAGCAATTTTTGATTCATCAGTAGCATATGCTTGGGTCTGCTGACCTGAAAATTAGTGAACACTGTGTGAGAAATCCTCTGCTTTACTTAAATCCCCATCAAACTTCTCTGGTACAGGTAACGAGTGTTCATGCCACGGAGAAGGTGGAGAAGGAGGCAGGGGACAGGCAGCGGCAGTGCTAAGTGATGGATCAGGAGATTTAACATTTGCCGTGGCTCCGGGTGCGTTGAGCAACATACCTTTAAGGTCAAGAACTACCTGCTGCAGTTCAGCTTGTTCCTTTATTACATGCCGCATCAATTTCTCATGACGGTCCAGCGCTTCGCCTTGGACTGAGAGTTCTCGCTGGACCGGGGCTGCATCCGCTGGATCCATGTCTGGCGGGAATATTCTGTGACGGAGAGTAGAATGAGGGACCCAAGAGCGGAGCTTGTGGAAGGAATAGACAGTGCATTTATTTACAGTGAAAAAGGATTCAATAACAGTTCAATGTGCAAGCCGTCCTCCGTGTGTTCCTCCCCGTGTCCCAAACGTGTCTGGTAGTGAGTCCGTGTCTTCCTCCAAAGTGAATCTGTGCTCATGACTTTTTCCCCAGCAATCTCCTCTCCGTCCTTAATCCTAAGGAGATAAATACAACGAAGACACTCAAAGCTACTACCAGGCTTGGTAAAATATTCCCGCGCTGAGTGTCGCCCGACTCTGCAGTTAAATAGCCCACACAAGATGGCATATAATTGGGAACAGCTGAGCGCCGCATCAGTTGCCGGTGTGGCGACTGCCGCGCGGAGGTGCCTCTGGGCTGGATGCCACCCGGCGTCTGACTTCTGGAAGACGACTTCCGTAAACAAACCTCCGGAGATGGAGAGGGAGAAAAACAGGAGGACAATACACGAAAGCACACACAGGCAGGTCGGCCGGCGGGGACCGTCCAAGCATGACAGTATCATGTTTTTATAAAGTAACTAAGCAACTAATTACTTTTGAAAATAAGTAATCAGTAAAGTAACGGGATTACTTTTTGGGGGAAGTAATCAGTAATTAGTTACTGATTACTTTTTTCAAGTAACTTGACCAACACTGGTTATCAGATGTGTAAACAGATCTTTAGGTGTCCATAGACATTAATGGCTGAAAAGTCTTAAAGTTTTGCTCAAAGGACTGAAAATACATTATCATCAATTCATCATCAGTTACAAATCACCCAGGTTTTCAATTGGTTGTCTTTACACACATGACTTTTGCTACAATTATGCTGTGGCAGATCACTGTAGTGATATTTAAATTTGTGTGGAGATTGAAAATGCATGTGGAGAAGTTGCCTGTAAGTGGAGGGTTCATTAACCCTGAGCTCAGGCTCATAAGCTCAGGCTTGTCACTAAGTGGCATATTACTCTGTATTTTAGAGTGACATTAGATAGCTTGTAGTGGTGGTTGTGCCGATGCAATGGAGTTGTTACGTGTCTGCAGGCTATCTGTTTTCGCCCTCTCTCTAAGTAGGTTGGTGCCACCCATGTAATGTTTTTGAGCGTATTTTGTGAGATGAGGATTAGGATTTTTCCTCTTAGAGTAAAGCTCAGCTAGGTTCTGCTTTTGTCTTTTTGGTGTTTTTAATGTTTCCTTTCTCCCCCACATTGTTGTATGGCTTTGAGCTATTGTTTTTGAGAAATTAACTATTAAAACTCTTATTTGCTACAACACTTGTATCGACTTATTGGAGTTGTTGTGTTACCCCCTCCTGCCAACCAGGAGGCATAACTTTATATATTCAAGTGAAGAAATATAGTGCTAAAAAAGAAATTAAGGGTAGAGTCATACCCAAATTAGTTGAGTTAAATATCCTGACTGATCCTGATGTTTGTGATGATGAGGCTCCTTCTGTTGAGCTAGGTGTCCCACCTTTGATTGAAGTGGGACACCTACTCCCCCAAAAGTCTTGGTGGAACCTCAGCAGGATCCTGCTTTGCCTCGTTTTGATCCTGTGTCACCAGACTTCAGTGGATCTAGTGGTAATGCCAGACTTAAGGTTCGTCTAGCTCGCATTCAGCTGGAAGTGCAGGAAAGGGAGATGGTGCGGAAAGCAGAGTTTGATCTCAAACTCCAGATTCACCAGTTAGAGATTGAAACTGAGAAGGAGGTAAAGTTAAGCTTGAGGTGGAAGCTATGAGGCTTTCACAATGCCAGACTTCACCCAGCTCACCTATTAATTCGGATTTTTTGCGTTTATCTGGCAACACCTGCACATTTGATGTAAGCAGAAATATTGCTTTGGTGCCAACATTTAGAGAGACAGAAGTTGATTCCTACTCTAACACGTTTGAAAGGATTGCAACAGCACTGGAATGGCCAAAAGAAAAATGGGCTGTGCTACTGCAATGCAAGCTAATGGACAAAGCTCAGGAGGTTGTATTATCTCTTTCTATCGAGGATAGCATGATGTATGGTGTACTGAAAGATTCAATTTTACATGCTTATGAGCTTGTACCAGAGGCCTACAGGCAAAAGTTCAGGAATCACAAGAAGTCTAATGCTCAAACATATGTTGAGTTTGCACAGAAGGGAGTTCTTTTTGACAAGTGGTGTACTGCAAGTGAAGTGAAAGGAGACTTTAAATCTCTTTGCCAGTTAATCTTATTGGAAGATTTTAAGAATCTGTTACCAGACAAACTTGTAGTTTTCTTAAATGAGCAAAAGCTTTCCTCATTGTCAAAAGCAGCCATTTTGTTTGATGAGTTCATCTTGCATCTTCCCCTCGTTCAGATAAGGTTATGATCGTACGCTTACCAAAGCCTGATCTTGGTCAGCCTGAAGCCAGAGGTAAACAACCATTTCCTTCACGTGAGGTACACGAGTGCTTCTATTGCCATAAAAAAGGTAATGTCATCGCTGATTGCCTTTCACTAAAGAACAAGACTTCATCACCGCAAACAAAGGGTAAAAATGGGTCACCTCACAGCAAACATCTTGGAATGAAATAGATCCCTGTTTCAAACCCTTTATCACTCAGGGTTTTGTTTCTTTAACAGGGGATACAGATAATGACCAGCCAGTAAAAATACTGAGGGATACAGGTGGTTCGCAGTCTATCATTCAAGAGGGTATTTTGCCTTTGTCTGTCATATCATCCTGTCAGTCAAGTATTGTGGTCCAAGATTTTGGAATAACTTTTGTGTTTGCACCTTTGCACAATTTTCTTATCAACTCTCCTGTTTTCAATGGATTTGGTAAGGTTGCTTACATAAAAGGGGTTGATTTTATTGTCAGGAATTATTTAGCCAGTGGAAAGGTGTTGCCTGTGCCTGAGATTCTGGATAAACCTGAAACAAGGTTCGAAGTTAAGCAGCAAGAGTATGCTAACATTTTTCCTGCTTATGTGGTAACAAGATCACAATCAATGAAGTATGACTTTGATTTGTCAGACTCCTTCCTTGTTATGAAAGAAGAGCCTAAAATTGTTAGGCCAGAAGTTGAACTTAATGATGAGTCTAGAAAGGTGTTTTCTCTTCCTAGGGCTGACATTAAACTGCTTGCTTCTAGAGAGGAATTTAGTGTTGCACAGCATGATGAGGACTCTCTTTTGAAATGTCATTCTTCTGTACTTACTCAAGAGGAAGCTAAGGTGCAGAAGGTGGCGTACATTGTTGATGAGGGCCTCCTACTACTTCGCTGGGCTGGTGAAAACTTGGATGACTGGCATACAGTTTATCAAGTGGTTGTGACAAAGGATTTCCGCTTGCAAGAGCTAGTTTTAGCATATGATCACACACTGTTGGGGCACTTGGGCATAAATAAAACATATAACAAGGTCCTCAAAAGCTTCTTTTGGCCAGGACTCAAGTGTGATGTTGTACATTACAGTCGTACCTGCCACGTATGCCAAATGGTAGGCAAACCAAATCAAGTTATCCCACCTGCACCCCTGTCACCAATTCCGGTGAACCATTTAGCACGGTTATTGTTGACTGTGTAGGACCTTTGCCAAAATCGAAGTCTGGACGCCAATTTATTCCAACAATGATGTGCGCTTCCACTAGATTTCCTGAAGCAGTGCCCCTGTGGAGGATCACTGCTCCAGTCATCATTAAAGCTCTGGTAGAGTTCTTCTCAGTGTTTGGTCTTCCTAAGGTAGTCCAAACTGATCAGGGAACCAACTTTAAGTCTAGGAACCTTTCCCAGGCATTGAAAGCATTAGGAGTGGAGCACATTACATCGAGCTCTTACCATCCTGAAAGTCAGGGAGCACTTGAAAGATTTCACCAGACATTAAAGTCCATGCTCCACAAATACTGTCTGGATACAGGAAAGAACTGGGATGAAGGTATCCCATTTCTATTGTTTGCTGCACGTGAAGCTGTGCAAAAATCCCTGTAATTTAGTCCTACTGAGCTTGTATTCGGACATGATGTTAGGGGACCTTTGCATGTCCTTAAAGAACAGCTAGTTTTTCTGTCTAAAACACTGAAGAGCATCCCCGAGTATGTTGCTATTGCCAAGGATACCTTAACTGCTAGACAGGTAAGAATGAAAAAAACACTATGATCAGAGAGCAGTCACTTGTCAGTTTAAATCAAGTTCTAGTTTTGCTCCCCATTCTGGGCTCTTCTCTGAAAACAAAGTTTTCCAGTCCATACATTGTGGGAAAAAAACTCAGTGAGACCAATTATGTTGTCCAAACTCCTGATTGTCAATGCAAGACTAGAGTGTGTCACATTAATCTGATGAAACTGTATCTTTCTAGAGAGAATGAAGATGATCCCCTCACTCCATGCAAGGTAAAGCCTAGTTGACCTGTAGCATGTATATCTTCAGATTCAGCCAATGAGAGCAGTGATGAGGATCTGGTCATGTGCAAAGATGCGTCACTGGGGGCAAGATTTAGTAATAGTGAGATTTTGTCTAACCTGCCCAACTATTTGTCATGCCATTTGGGTTATGTAATGCGCCAGCACTGCTCCTTGTGGCTGCTCATCTTGCATCTTGTAGCCAAGCATCTCAGTGATCACTGTAGATCATCTGGTTGGTTTTGGTGATGGTCCATAATATTTCACATCTAGTAGATGATTTAAAATTACCTTTTCATATCATGATATACATCTGTTTTGAGGTCAAACAGGCGTACAGATTGTTTTTTGAATGTGGTGAGTGGAAAATGTCATGAGTTTCACACAATCTATTAAACACGCTAGAATCAGTCAAGTTTTGAGGATGGTGCCATGGCAGCTGCTATACCAACCATTTAGGTTTATGTTGTTTAATTTATTGAATTTCACTTTCTTTGCCTTGTTATGGTATTTATTTCAAAGATATAGTGCAATTTTGTTATATTCACAGCTGCCAAGACGTTCAAGATCCCAACCTTGGACTTAAAAGTCTTTGATCACTCAAAGACTGATTTTGATTTCCTTTTGAAAAAAATAAATCTTGGTGTGCTGGAGATGTCCAAGTCCAGATGGTAAGTTGCTTGGAGTGGTTTTTGTTTATTTTTTCTATAAAGATATTTTTGGGTATCTTTAATCTTAATTAACAGGATAGTGGGGGAAAAAAACTGCAGTCCAGATCAGAACGGCCAGGCATCAATTTGGTGATCAAAATATTGGGCACTGCCAACATGGGATGTGCTCTTAAAGAGACACTTACCTTTCTGGCATTTCACAAGGCACTTGGAAAAATTTGAAAATCCACAACTCAACTCTTTTCCAAAGACCCACCTACTGTTTCCTCCTTCCTTACCTCAATGTGGCCGCCCGCTTGTGTTGGCAAGGTAACAGTAAACAAAACAGGGAAGCAAGGGAAACAAGAATGAAAAAGTGCAGTCATTAAGTCTGATTAAGAGGCTGGTTACTGTACGAAGAATACTGTCAAACGCAACCCCAGTTTTAACACAGTGTTTGATAGGAGAAGATTCAGCCACCGGGTTGGAGTTGGTCCCCACCTCTAGCACCAAATGGGAAAAGGCCACCTGCTTTGAGCTTTACTGATGTCAATGAACTATTTTCTGAACTACAGAAAATAATAGTTCAGCACATAGTGCAGACTGAAGATGTGACGACGCAGTTGTACACTTCCCCAAGGCGCAGGCCTTTTTCTGGGCGTTGCCCTCGTCCCTTGAAGGATATCAAACGGCCAGACCTCCAGAAGTCATGGAGGCTTCTAGAAAGCCTATTATCCCCTGCTATTGACATAATAAGACACAAGTGTGTACTTAGATGTTCTTGACTCTGCCAATAGTTGAAGATGGGGAATGACCTCTTCGCAAAGTATCTCAACACCATGCAATTTAAAAAAAAAAAAGTATTTAAATCATTTTTTGCTGATTTTGTTGTTCATTTGGGAGCAGACAATCTGTAAGGGGATGTAAGTGTTTTGGGTGATAACAGGAGGAGAGAAGCTGCTGACAGGCGTGTGAGACTGCAACTCTCTAAATGTTAAGGGTATCATGGAAACTCCTCAACAGCTTAATGGCAAAGCAGCAGAACTAAATTATGGTTAATTTTGACCGTGTCCAGTCCTAAATATAGGTCTGAATGAACACTGAACAGTGAAGCAACAAAAAGTGGACTAGTTGCATAGCTGGTGACTGCAATGTGATTTTAGACAGCAAATTGAGCAAATTTAACAGTGATGAGAAACAGAAGTAAGTATTCTTTGAAAATATCCAAGTGCATTCAAGTATTCTAATGAGACTGCTAACCAAAAATCTGTCTTAGTTGTGCTTCAGTCATTGTTTTACCCTGACTACATTCTTGTCTTATCATGTTTTAAAAACACAGATTAAATATTTTCTCTTATACTGTCAGAGGCGTTGTCTCTATCTCTGTCTCCCACCCACTCTTCTCCACAGACTGTTCATATTCTTCTTCACATTTCCATCTCCCTCTCTTCCACCCATACAATCACTCAACTCCCACTATCTGAACGTACATGCTTGGTGTGTCTGCCTTCATTTAGTGGCTTTCAGGTTGTCATCCAGCTTTTAAAGAAAGCGCCTTTGAAAGCTTCAGAGCAGCTCTTCCCCACCACATTAGCATTAGCACTGGCTAAATTGGGATAGTGGTGGAGGCTGACTTCTTGCTTCTGGAGGGAGAGTGGGAGTCTGGAAGCTCATCAGACAGCCTGACACTTGGAGGCGGAGGAGATGCCACCTCCAGCTACCAGGACGCTGAGTGGAGATAGTGGTGCATATGGCAGCAAGCTCTTTAGTCACAATCACAGTGACTCATACACACGCGGCTGGGTTCAGTCGCCTTCTGTTCTTTACATTCATTTAATTTATTCTGTAGTCTTCCACTTGTTTTCTTTTCCTATGAACTATTTTTAAGTCTTAATTTTTCCAGTCAAATTTAGCAAATCCATGTTAATAAGATGCAGATTATATATTTCACATTCTGCAGAATTTTGGGGGAGAATTTACACACAAAAAAGAATAATCACGATTTTTTCCCCTTTTCATAAAACATTAAAATATCCAATTAATACAGTCAAATGCAGTTTATGTTTTATGGTGTAAAATCACAAATATTTTCAAGATTATAGACCAAGAGTGATATACTGTGTAGGAAATGTGCCATTTGGCAAATACTGTTTTATTGTGTCATATTTGCAAGAGAAACATTATATAGATGGCTTTTATTGATACGCAATCTACCTTTATTTACCACATAGACTGTTATATGAAAGATGAATATAGACACATTGATGCCACCCACTGGTTTCTGAACTACACATTTTGAATCCTTAATGTCAGTGTTTTAATTGTCACAATGTTAGTTTTTTTAGCCAGAAGAGATCAGGTTAATAATAGAGGGAAGAGTACTACCTTTTCAGCTAACTCCAGCAAGATTGTTTAGTAAGCTGCATCAATATATGGGTACAATACACAGAAAAAAAAAATGTTTACCGATTATTTTTTTTTAAAGAAAAAGTTCTAAAGGGCACAAACACCACTGGATCCCTCAACTCAGTGATTTCAGTGAGCAGAGGTGAGGTTTATCAGACAGCTGCAGGATGCCTGTGTTGGCATAGCTGTCAGTAAAACTTCCTCACTCCAAATTTTACAGGTTTTTTTTGTTTTTTTTTAAATATATTTTATTTAATAGAAATTATATTGTACTCATAAATACACATTGATAAGTGTTTATTTATCAAGTCTTCTAAAAAAAACTGTTGGATAAACTTAGAATTAATCCATTAAAAATACAGATAAGTGGGTTTGTGGAAGTTACTAAGTTGCCCCACCAAAAATGAATTCTGTACCTGAGATGGCCGCAATTCCACCTAATCATGTTTTACTTATGTAGACCAAAGGTGGAGAAGAGAACATGTAGGCAAATTTCAATTTGTGTCTGCACCTTCAGCCTTGAGATAGAAGGATCATACCTGTGTTTTATCAACTGATAAAGGGTCCCCTTCACCAAAGAAGTGAAAACTCAAAGGAAAGAAACATCTAGCATCTGTGCAAGAAAAATTGCACTTTCCCAAATAAACAGTTTAATAATATTCTCACATTGCATGAGAATTTATTCGCTGAGTGTCAGAGCCCAACAATGTAAGACCCACTTCAAAGAACATTTCACTAACACTGGTTAACAGCACCAAAAACAACAGCACTTAGCACTTACAGAACATTCATAATATCCTCAGCAGCTTACCTCAGTATTACTATTACTGGACAGAAGAGAGCTTCACTGACTCATAACCCACATCAGATTCCTTTCACAACGTTTTGCAGCCTCCTCCAGAGTAATTAGACATGGACACCTATTGACAGCTGAGGTAAACAGAAGACAGCCATAGTTGTTTGTTCTATTGTTTATCCTACAGCAGCCACAGTAGCTAGAGCTATGCAATTGAATTAGGAAGCAAAAGAAAAGAGAAAAAAAGAGTTAACTTGAATCTACTGACATCTAACTGTCTGATTTTACACACTGTAACATTAAGTCTTGCAAAAATTAAGCTATAAAAACATTCACTTCTCTACACTTGTTATAAATGGCAAAATTATGTATAGAGACCAAAAATGTTATATGCATGTTGTATGTTGTACTGGGCTTTAAACATTTTTTTTTACAGTGAAGTTGGGCAACACAGGTAATCTCTTCCAGTCATGATTACATGTGCACAAAATATCCAACTGCTTCAAAAAGGGTGATTACATCACTATGTGCCTACAACAGATAACAAAGAAAATGCTCATTTTTGCAGATGGAAGCAGTTTGTCTTCTAACACTATATGTTGTGTAGGGGTCTTTTTCAGATTACATCTTTAGTCTTTCCTACATCCAACCAAACATCTGCAAATGTGTTCCCTCTCAAAACAGGAGATCAAGAGGAGACTGAGAGTGGTGAAACCCAGGAGACCTGCTGGCCCCAATCGCATCCCAGGGGCCTGGTTGAACCAACTGGCAGGGATCCTCACCACACTGTTCAACCTCTCTCTGACTCATGCCACGTTTCCCACTTGTCCAAAGACCTCCACCAACATTCCCATTCCCAAAAAGATTGGAACAGACAGCCTCAGTGACTGCAGACTTTTAGCCATCAGGTCTGTACTCATGAAGTGTTACGAGGAGATAGTGTCTCAGCACATCAGAGAAGGCCTACTGCGCTCTCTTGACCCCTACCAGTTTGCTGATAGAGCATATCAGTTCACAAAGTGCTGAGCCATCTGGAGAACAGGAAGAACTATGTGAGGATGTTCTTCATGAACCATGAAGGACCATCTTCAGATGGTCCAATTTGGATCAGATCACAACTCCAACGCTGGTAAAGAAGACCCAGGAGCGGCTGCACTTCCTCCCTGTCCTAAGGAAGAATAACCTGGACCAGAAGCTGCTGCTGGCCTTCTACCTCCCCTCAGTGGGGGAGGTAGGAGTTTGGTTTTTTGGAGTTTGGTACTCAAGGACCACAACTGCAAACAGGAAGGCTGCTCAGAGGGTAATTAACGCTGCCCAAAAAATCAGTGGCTGCCTTCTGCCACTCCTGGAGGCCATCACCAGTTCCTCCTCCCTCCGGAGAACCAGGGCCCTCACAGGTGATGCCTTACACTCCTGTTGGACACATTTCCCTCCAAATGGAAGCTCTTCCCCTGGACCATTCGGACTTCAAACAAACATTTTTCCCACGGAAGGCTGCTGGTCCAGATAACATCCCTGGGAGAGTGCTCAGAGAATGACCAGACCAGCTGACAGATGTCCTCACTGACATTTTCAACCTCTCCCTGAGCACTGCTGTCGCCCCAACGTGCCTCAAGGCCACCATCATCATTCCCTTGCCAATGAAGTCCCCAGTGTCCTGCCTCAATGACTACCGGCGTTGAGGCACTCACACCCATCATGATGAAGTGCTTTGAGAGGCTTATCATGAGGCACATTGAGACCCTGTTGCCATCCACACTGGACCCACTGCAGTTCACATATTGCTCCAACCGGTCAACAGATGATGCCATCGCAGTCACCCTACATCTGGCTCTCACCCACCTGGACAATAAGGACACGTACGTACGAATGCCATTCACAGATTTCCGTTCAGCATTCAACACAATCATTCCTCAGCGCCTGATTGGAAAACTGAGCCTGCTGGGCCTGAACACCTCCCTCTGCAACTGGATCCTGGACTTTCTGACAGAGAG
>VUQG01031852.1:0-11662 GCA_015106755.1 Etia nguti | reverse complement strand
CTCAGATTGACCCAACGTGTGTAAGATGTAAATTGGCAGAGGCCACCTTGATTCATATGTTTTGGTCTTGTCCCAAAATACAAAAGTTCTGGGTGGATGTCTGTGAGGCTTTGTCATGTATATTTGGAATGAGAGTAACATTCAATCCACTTTTACTTTTATTTGGGGTTAACTCTGATGGTCTGGCGCTACCGGCAGGAGGTCAGAGACTTATTGCTTTCTCTACACTACTGGCAAGACGTCTAATACTTTTGGGGTGGAAGGACGCAGCCCCACCCATGGTTTCGCACTGGGTCAGGGATGTACTATTTCATCTTATATGTAAAAAATTGTGTATGTTTCTGTTCTGTGTCCTGTTTGTTTGTATATGTGTCTTTCTTGCTGCTGTTACACCCAAATTTCCCCTTGTGGGACAATTAAAGGATTATTCTATTCTATTCTATCTTAAACTAGAGAAAATTAGGTTTGTTTTGAGAGGCTCTGTTAATAAATTTAACAAAGTCTGGAAACCCTTTCTGAGATTTTTTGACCAACCATCTACACAGGTTCAGGAGTGACCTTTATTTATTTATTTTTAACATGTATTTGTTTATTTATTTTTCTTTTCTCTTACTCTGTATACCTTGGCTGGTGTTGTTTTGTATTGATGTGAATTGTCTTTCCTTTTAAACTTCTGATTACTTGACAGCGCACAGGGGTGTTGTGTACTTGGGTGGGTTTTTATTTTATTTTTCCCCCTTTTTTCCTTTTTACGTTCTGTACTTTTGTATTTAATTGTGAAAAATAATAAATATATTAAACACTAAAATTCACACTATCCTGGTTTTTCAACCAGTGAGGCCAAAACAACGGGAACTACAAATTAACAGAACTCTCTGCTACAGCTGTGAAAATAAGCAGGGACAGATTCTTATGCACCAGCTCACCACTTTATTAGGTACATCTGTTCAACTGCTCGTTAATGCAAACATCTAATTACTCAGATCACATGGCAGCAACTCGGTGTATTTAGGCATGTTGATACAAAGACAAGACCTGAAGTTCAGAATGAGGAAGAAAGGCGATTTAAGTGACTTTGAATAGGGTGTGGTCTCAGAACAGAGCACTACCACCAAATATGCACATTAACAAGCCACTTTATTGGGTACATCTGTTGTAGCACTTGTTAACCATCGCATGGGAGCAACTCATCAGCCATTTATGTGTGTAGATTTGTTTAAACCGATTATCAGACTGGGAAAGAAAAATGATTTAAGTGACTTTGAATGGTTGTTGATGGGAGAAAGGCTTATAGTGAATCATGCAAAAAAGAAAAACTACCCAGTGAGCAGCAGTTATCTGTGTGAAAAAGCTTTGATGATGCAGGAGATCAGTGAAGAATGTTACAACCAAAGTATGAAGAAGACCATCTCTAAATGCACAGCATGTTAAGCCCTGAAGCAGACGGGCTACAGCAGAGGAATACCACAACGAGCTGCCACTCCTGTCATCTAAGAACAGGAAACTAGGACTAGAATTTGCATCTCCTCAACAATTAAAACTGATCAGACCAGGCAACACTGGAAAAAACATTGCCTGGTTTGACGAGTCTAGATTTCTGCTGTGAATTCGAATGGTAGGGTTCAGAATTTGGTGTAAACATCATGAAAGCACGGGTGCATCCTGCCTTGTACTAACGGTTGAGGCTGCTGGTGCTGGTGGTGTAATGGTGTGGGGGAATTCTGGACCCTTTACACACTGAGCATCAGCCTACCTGAGTCTTGTTACTGACTGTATTCATCCCTTTATGACCACAGTGTGCTCATCTTCTGATGGATGCTTCCAGAACATAACGCATATTGTGACACAGCTCAGATCATCTAAAACAGATTTTTTGAACATGATGATGAGTTCACTGTACTCAGATGGCCTCTTTCCACAAATCTGAAGCAACTGTGTGATGCTATCATGTCAATATGAATCCAAATCCCTAAAGAACATTTTCAGAGGATTGTTGAAACAATGCCATGAGAATTAAGGCACCTCAGGGGCCCAACCCTGTACTAGCAGGATGTACCTAATAAAGTGGCAAGTGAGTGTATAAAATGACACTGTCATGCTTTATTACACAGGTATTTGTTGATATGATTTGAACTTTAACGGCAGAAGTAACTGTTCTATTACATAAAAACTTTCATTCTTTAAGACGGTATCGAATCAGTTTTAAATGCCACAGAATGACCACTATTATATGCAGGAGTTTGGTGAAAACATGTTTTTCCCCTCACTGTGCTTTATTGGTTTTTATCAAAAAGTATCTCCTAGTGCCGCCCTCGTTAAAATTTCATGCAGATATCTGGCAGTCTGTGAGGGAGTTATGAAACCAGCCTTTGAGCTTCTTTCAGTCTCTCTGATGCCTGGAGGAGGCTGAAGACAAAAGTAGCAAGCTGCTATTAAAAAACTATATTACTAATTTGGACAACAAGTAGATGGACAAATTACATAACAGCAGGAGTGATGATCTTATCCATCCATCTATCCTGTTATCAAATTCAGGATCGTTTTGGAGGCCTGGAGGCTATCTCAGCTGTCATAGGGCAAAAAGAAAAGTCATCAGCCTGTTGCTGGGTTTTATAATTTAGAAAATTAAAAAAAACCAAAAACTTTAAGTTGAATTTGAAAACTACGGAAACTACAGTCGAAAGGAGTAGCTTCTCTTGTGCCGGCCAGAAACCACATGTATATTTTTAAATATGAAACCACATGAATTATTTATGTAGGCCTACAGGCCCTGCAAAAATAGCACAAACACCTGCCGCATACTCACAACAGCTGCATTGTTGACACTTTTTTTTTGCATTGTTCACCTGCCAGTCAGCGGCTATTACAAATATGTTTGTTTTTTTTGTAACATACACCCTAAAGCCACAACTACTTCACACAGATCACTGTATGACCCAGTGTGGGAAAATGATAGCTCTATACATCCTCTGTTATCTGAGTTCTGTTGATCATTGCAAGGAAATTATTGACTGGTAAATATCAATGTGCTGGCCTGCAATTTTCTGCAATATGATGTTACACTATGAACAACGACACACAGCAGGTGACCTAAAAAACTGGAAACAGCCCATGCAATATAAAGACTCAGCACCAAAATGAATGAATTCTGTAGAATTTGACAGATTATAGGCCCATTCAAACATTCAGTGATTTACTCTGAGCTGGAGGTCACCTTATAAAATACAGTGCCTCACTGCTAATACTAGCTATACCCATGAAATTAACTTAAGCACCACACCTATTATTTAGGATTTTCAAAATAAATATTCTACTGTAGAAAATGTCCAGTTAAATCAAATAAAATACATTTAGAAAATCCTCCTTAATCACGTTTTCTTTTTTAAACTCTGCGATTATATGTGTTTTTCCCAGACAAAACAATTTTATTTTATTTCTCGCTGTTGCATTCCACAGATTCTATTGATTCTTCTCTCTCACAGTCTCTTTGTGTTTGACTGCAATCACTGACTTGGGCGTGATAGGAGCAAAAAACCTCAGGAGCTGCAGGAAAGACAGATGGGCCACCAAACAAACCACAGTCCCCAGTGAGCACAGCTGTGACGGAAAAATGAGAAGTAGTTTATACACTGAAACTTACCAAGCCCTCAGGAATTTAGTGTCACAACAATCAACATTGCCAATCTTCAAGAAAAAAATAAAAATAAAACTCAGTGTTCCACTGAATAACCTTGACTTTCTCCTTAATTGTGTAAAATTCTGTGGCAGCGTGTACACTATCTACCTTCTTTGCTCCACCCCATGCCAGCATGCATTTATACTGAAATTCTGAGTGGCCTTCCCCACACACTGTTGAACAAACACAGTTCAAGCAACACTTGAAAAGCCTCCTCTGTTGCACTGTTTACACAGCACTCTAGAAAACTGAGGGACCTTGTGTTAGCTGTAAAATTACTCTGTATAAGAGCCACATAGATCTCTGACAAAACAGCTTTGAGCCGCATTTTTTTCACTGTGAAGTTGTGCCATAAGTCACTCTTATTCAGCTGGGTTTATGAATCCTGCTCGGGTGCACCGATAACTACCATAAATATTCAATATCACATGCGAAACAAAGCAAAATCCTCCATAATCCTATTTGTTTTGACCACTATCTGTTAAGCATGAGATGCTGAGCTCCAGCCATGATTGAATCTGAAAATGGATATCACACACACCTACATCCACTCAGCATGAGAGATACACACAGTCATAAAGGCACATTATTCACAGCCCTGGCTTAAGACTTGTCGCCTGTAAGGCTAATGAGCTCTGCTGCATATTAAGTTTATCATAGAAACAACAGACCATCTTTTATAACTTGTAGAAGGCTCAGAGTCTGGAGACCAAAGTGATCTATTGTTGTTTATATTGTCTCATGTCACCTTATGTCCAGACCTTCAAAAACATAAATAAATAAATAAAAAAAATACCACTTGCTTGTTAAACTCTATAGGACATACATTTAAGGTCGAGCGCCTTTACATTAATGCAGTTTATCGATGGGTTGTTAAACTTTGATGACTCTGCTGAACTGTTTCGAAGAACACTACAACTAAAAATTCACATGCACCTGATTTTTTGGTTTGAGATTCATCACTGCATAAGAGAGAATTACAAGGCCAAAGAGTTTTTCTTGCACAAGAGAGAGAGAAAGAAAACACACTCACCTTGAGCTACAGATGGACACGATCGGTAAACAGATGTTTAACTACAGGGAAGGCCACAGCCGGAGAAGAGATAGTCAATTTAGAGCCCAAACCGAACAGCCTAGGTACTACTATGACAAGTACACACATGCACCATCCATCCACGCTGAAAAGCATCAGTGTCTCCACCGCTGTACGGAGGAGGGAGAAGAGGGGCGACTGACTGAGGCCAACTCCAATTAAAGTGCAAAGCAAAGCTCGGCGTCAACTTAAAGGGGCGGCGTTTGTATTGCTGACATGTTTCCGTGACGCATAGACGTGTAGAGGAGGTCCACAAAGCGCAAGGACACACGGTGTTGAAGTTATCTTCATATTTTACATGCAGTTCTGTTAATTAATGCGTTATAGTGGATCTTAAAGGATAAATATTTTATTGCCCTATTTTTTTTATTTTATTTGACTACCTACTTACATTAGTAAATATCGCAAAAAAATGGCTGAATAACTGTTATTAGAAGCGATAAATGAAGTTCAGACGACAAAAGTTAGCATATACCGCCACCTACTGGATATACTGCTGAATTACACCGGTGCTGTTAAACAGTCAAAGCGTCTGCAAACAGATTAATATGCAAACATACAAAAGTTGAGTAAATAGGTATTTTTTTTTCTATACCTTTAAGTCATTTCACGTGATTTAAGTATAGAGTTATTGCATATTCATGACAGCAGACAAAACGAAATAACCCAACAAAAGCAATATAATTTTGACCCCCCCACACACACACACACAAACTGTTATTGTCTCCATTATTAAACAACAAAACTGTGCATGTCTATTTTGCTTTTTGAGCCATTATTCTTTTTGAGTGAAAGTCTGAATAAGACGCTGCTGTATCAGTGAAGGCTGCAGGCTTGCACCTCAAGGACAAACTGTCATAGAAAAAAAATCCTTTCACACAAGTCAGCCTGACTGCAACAGATTTTGTGCAAAAGAGCCTTTTTTTCCTTTCACAGTGGCACGCTGGAAGGTTACTGCGGCACCTATAATACACAGAGCTGGATTCCATAACACAGGCAGCACAATGCTCTGTGCTGCACTCTGTGTTACATTTGCTGAAAAAAATCAGCCTCATATTTTTTTTCTCTCTCTCTGTAAAATTGGAAAGGTTACAGGGAAGACTAAAGTATTCATCTGTGCAGCATTATGAATCTGGTACAGCTGAACTGCTCTGTGTGCATTGTGCAGGCTGGCTGAACTCACTGAAGGGAGCTTTGAAGGCTGTTGCTTTTATTTTACTTGATACAATTAGCTACAGCTTGTAAGAGACCAGTATTGTAAAATAAATCCTGAGCTCTAATGCAAATGAAATGTGTGAAACTAAAGAGCAAATTAACAATGCTTCCAACATGGATGAAACACTTACTGTGCTCACAGTAATATGTTTATTCTAATTAGCTTGAGTTTGAAAGAAAAAATTAATTGCATCCTTATACAGTTACAGAGAAACATTACATGTGACTATAGTCATATGAGGGATTGCACAGAATAGGCTGTATTGTTTATGGTTAGTCCATGAAAGTCCATTTGTAGTTGTGCCAAGAAGTCTTTAATGTGGGTGTTATATAACAATAACCTATACTGAAACCTGTAATAAATTGCTCTATAAGTGTTAAAACGCCTCTGAAAAACTGTCCACTGCATCTTTGTTATGAAAAGTCACACTTAAGTAATGTTAAATACATTCAGTCATTTAAAACTTTAATACTGAGTTACTTTCAGGATTCAAGTTATTAGAACTGCTATTGCTTTACAGAGATATTAAAATTATGTTCATAATTTTAATATAATATGGGAGGTGCAGTGGTTAGTACTGTTGCCTCACAGCATGAAGGCCCTGGGTTTGAATCCACCAGCTGGCCATGGTCTTCCTGTGTGGAGTTTGTATGCTCTCCCTGTGCTCAAGCTTCCTCCCACAGTCCAAAAACGTGCATGTGGTTAGGTTAATTGGCTGTAGGTGTAAATGTGAGAGTGTCTTTCTGTGATAGACTGGTAAACTGTCCAGAGTGTAACATGCCTTTTCTCCTGTGACAGCTGGGAACAACTCTAGCCATTCTTGCAATATTGAATTGGATAAGTAGGAAAAAATGGCTGGATGGAATGTCATCCATGGATGTAGTAGCAGTTAATCCCACAGAAGTTGTGTTTTTTCCCACTGACCACGTTGTCTCTAAGGTTCACAGCAGCATGAGTGATGGAGCTGTTGAACTTGCGATGAGCTTCTGACTTACTGAATGAATTTTGAAGGTCTAGTAGGGTCAGAGCTGCACCTGATTTACCCACAGTCCCAACTGAAGAACTGCCTGGCAGGACAGGACGGTGTGGCATGATGCACGGATTAGAGGTGCCATGTAGCCGCTCTCTGTCCTCTGCTCCTGGTAACAATTTGGGATGTGATTCAGTGCTTGTCTGGTCTTTCTCTTCAAGTAGTGGACTACAGCTGGGTATATTTCTTCCAACTTTAAAAAGTTTTTTGTTACTTGGCACATCCTTTACGCGCAGGCTTTTCTCTATGTTGACTTCTATCTCTCCCTGGGGATGTAGGCAGTTGGACAGGTCCCAGGGTCGCTCTGTGTTTGTGATCTGGGCAGCGTTATCCTCTTGGTTGCTCTGTGATGGGGATCCTTGCATGACATTGTCAAACTGGACTTTGCAGTTTTCCCTCTTTCTGCCCTTATGCGCAGAGCATTTGCACTGAGCTTGCTGCTTGCGTAAGACCTCCTGGGACAGCTCAGTCTGCTGTGCCTTTGTGGAGTTAGTGCTGCACTCTGATTGAGTATGACCCATTTGGTTCAGATCTGGTGCCTCATTACGCATAGCTGTGATCTCTTGTGGTTGGTTCACAGCAGGCGAGGCAGTGCTTTGGTTTAGAGTTGGAGATTTATTTTGGAGTTCAGCAGCAGTGGGACTGCAGCTGCTCCTCCTGACATTGCTCCCCATTCTTTTTCTACAGCCTCGTCTTGCTTTAGAGGGAACAAACACAGGATGCGACCTTTCTTGCTGCAGGGAAAAATAATTAGACTTATTAGTGTTCCGGACTGTTAATGCTACTGTACAATAAATGCAATGGCTTTTACCAGGATTGAAATGTGTGAATTAATCCCAGCGAAGTTAATCATTTTTTCCTTGAAATCATCTGTCATCAAAGGATTTGCTGGCCCTGATCCTTAAAACAAGATTTCGCATTAATGTCAGATTTTGGATAATAAACTCACACAAAATATAATATCAACTACAAAACATTACACATTACAAATGCAGAAGCAGTAGGGGAAAAATATACCATTACTAATCCCAAAGGAATTGAGAGAAAGAGTTTTAGCCGGGTGCTGCTGATCAAATGCACGTCACTGATTGATCGTCAGTAAGTGTGAGAACCTCTGTAAAAGAAGTCCTGTCAGTTTGCTTGTCTGGAGCATTCAGGTGTGTGTTTCTCAGTGAGAAAAGACATCAACAATGATCTTCGAAAAGCGAAAAGACTGCAGAAGTATGAAAGCCTCATCTCTCTAAAAAGAACATGGCAACAAACCTTAGGTTTTCAAAGTTGTATCTGAACAAATCACAGGACTTCTGGAACAATGTCCTTTGGACACACAAGAATAAAGTGGAGCTGCTTGTCCATAATGTACAAAACCACATTTGGCAAACAACAAGAAATGCAAACACAGCATATCAGCAGAAACACCTCAAACCAACTGTTGGGCCCAGTGGTGGAAGGCTGCTGATTTGGGCTTGTCCAGACTTCAACCTAATGGAAATGCTGTGGGATGACATTAAGAGAGCTGTGTATAAAGGAAATGTCAAAAATCTCAGATTAACTGATGCAACATTCTAAAGAAGACTTGGCCAAGATTCCTCTACAATGATGTGAGAGACTGATAAAGTCATACAAAAAATGATCACTTCAAGGTACTGTTGCTAAAAGTTGCTTGACCAGATACTGAATCACAGGATGTACTTAGTTTTTCCCCACATTGCTTCTGCATTTTGGCATATTTTTTTGTTAAATAAATAACGATGTAAGATTTCATGTGCTGTATGTGAATAATTTAGAACCTGTTAAAAACAAGAAGATTTTTTCATCATGTCCTGACAGATAAAACTGATGAACTGAATCAAGACATACTTTCTGTTTCACAAGGATTTATTTTTTCAGTGTTTTCACTTCTTACCTGTGTAGTGCATTTGGTAGGAAGTGACCCAAAGGGTCTTCTCCAAGTTTTTCAGGATGTTGCTTGTCCTCTCCGATAGCGTCAAATCCCAGTCTCGAAGTTTCGGGTTGGGCAGCACCGCCTTTGGAGGAGTGGGGTAGAAAACCTGGCTCTCTCCCTTTGCTGGTTTTGCATGCTGATGGAAGGCAGAAGACACTTTATGCTTTGGTTAACATCAGTGAAACTGTGAGGTTATTGATATTTCATCACTCACATCAAAAAAGCCATGTTCTCCTGTCCACATAACAGCCTTCTTCCTTGCTTTCAGTGGTGTTTCTAAGCTCTCAAGTCTATATGGACCACCTAGGTGTGAAAAAAGAGGCATCTTAAAGACCTAACCATTCTACCACTCCCTTTTATCAGAATATCCCACCTTTAGTTTTGCTTAGCAGAGTGATATCAGGTGCACTATTTGGGATACTGAGGTTGAGGAAAGATTGAGACGCAGCTCTGACTCCTGTATGTGGGTCATCTGGTGAGTGGAAGGATGGGAACATTGCAAAACGAGAGATGTGCGATGAATAGGGATGCTCTTTTGGAGTGGCAATCTTGATCATTTTCTCCCTATGAAAGGCACAAAGACAAGAAAGGGTCGAATGATGTGCAAAAACAAATCAGTTTATCATTACAGAAAGAGTACTCACGCTATATTTATGTCAGTTGGTTTTGGTATTCTGGTAAAAAAACAACAACAACAAAACAAACACCATCACTGTTATTATGTATCACCACACATACAGTAAGAGGAAGTTTGTGATTATAATATTTATATAAAATCAGCAGCTACCCACAGTTGGTCATTAAGTCGAACATGACTTTTCTTTCTGCCATCACTGCTATTACAGTGTTGATTGGTGATACTCCTGTGAAGGTGAAATAATTATATAATTATATTACATTTGATATATTACATTATAAATTCTAAGACTGTCTCATAATGAAGCCCGCATCACACTCACCCAGGTATGGTTCCTCCATAACCGCAGGGATAATGTCTATTTAAATCAGCCCTGAATCCACTGGTGAGTGAAGACTCCATGTCTCCTAATCAGTGAATGTGAAGGAAGGATAGAGCCCTAAAAAAAACCCCACTAGTATAGAAGGACAAAGAGGTGATGTGATGTGATTTCACATAAGTTTAGCTTGAGATACAATACTTTTAATAATTTATTAGACCATCTGTCATAAAAACAAGAAAACACAAATATTAGGAAATATTAGGAAAATCTAAACTGAATTCACATTTTTCGCTTCTCTGGAAAGTCAGAAAGCTTAACATTCAACCACTATCTTTCTGTTCAGAAATGCAAGTAAAAACTGTGTATTGGCACATTTATTTAAAAACATTTTTATCAACTTTTTTGATAAAAAAAAACATACATTTATAATTTAGTGGAAAACATAAATAATCATATTATAGCATTAAAAATCAAATCTTGATTAAAGACCTTGTGCAGACTGGTGGATTAATTGTGACATGAACATAAAAAATGATTTTGACCTTTATCAGAACTGCTCATTTCGGGCAGCTATGGCATAAACCTTACATGGAATAGTGGTTTATTTGTTTATTTATTTTTAATCATTAAAACACTATTTGATTTATTTGATAGCAATAGGGGAGACAGACAGGAAAGAGGAAAGAGCTAAATTGGCACTCAGGATAGTGGTTTAATAAACTTGTTAAGCACTGAATCTTGTACATTAATCTGAGGAGAGGTGAGATTAAATTGTACTTCAGCAAAAAATACATTTTTAAAGTTTTTAAAGTGGTCTGGAGCAATAGTTCTCCAGGCTTTCTGGAGGCCTTTCAAATGTTTTCTTTAGACATCAACTGCTTTTTTAACTCATTTTTAGTCCAGTCCCTGTACCTGACCTTTGTTTGTTTCTTTGTTAGGCCACTTAAAACTGACCTATGAATCATTCAAGCATAAAAAAAGACACCTACACATAACAGACAATTTAGCAAAGAACCAATTTTAAATTGCATCTTTAGGCACTTTATTACTAGCAGGCATAATTTGTTACTATGTCTTTAGATGATTCCTGAAAAACTATCTGCGTCAGATGAACAGTATCTGCAAGTTATGTCCTTAAGCAAAAGGAAAAAAATCCATGAAAGGCCTGAAACAGGACCCGAGAGATGCACCTGGCCTTTCGGTTGATCTGTTTACTGTCCTAAAATGATCTCAGTGGAAGTGTGGCTGTCAAGAAGCCCTCCTTAAGGAAGGGAAACAGGGAGACAAAGGCTGAGGTATGCCAAATTCTACAATAACTGGCCTAAAAAATCAGTGGCAACAGGTCTCATGGAGTGATAATCTCCAGCCATCTGCAAACCATGGTGGAGGCTCTGTCATGGGACAAAAAGTAGCTAACATCCAAAGAAAGGCTTTGAATGTCCTACAAGAAGCCTGGACAACTACTTAAAGAATTAAAAATATTATTGGATCTATTTCCCATTTTCCTAGAAAAATATAAAGAAGTGAGGGGCAGCCTGAGACTTTTGTACAGTATTTTATATATACAGCGACTAATCTTCTAGAGTATACTTGCTGTTTAATCATTAATTAATAGAAATTACTATTCAATTCAATTCAATTCAATTCAATCTTTATTGGCAGACTTCATGTCCATAAAAACAAGACAAAAACACCCCCCCCCCCCAAAAAAAAAAACACAAGGTATAAACCTTAAAATATATA